>JAJDFG010000185.1:36374-108874 GCA_021039105.1 Scomber colias | reverse complement strand
AGACTGCTTGTGATTTGGACCGGTTGTTTCCAGGTATTTTGCATCACCACAGCGTACTTTTAGCAAGGGATTCAGGTGGAAGATGAACATATCTCATCTGCCCACAGAAATGATTATGACACCTGCCCCTTTTACCACAATGCAGCTAGAATAGTTCAGATCAGATTTCCAGAGTGTGAAAGGCAACACCCTGCACACTCCTTCTTAATCCTTACTTGGAAGATCTGGGTTAGGGTTAGGGAATAATGCATCCATAAGAAGCAATTGGCTGACGATGTCCAAAAAAAAAAAAAAAAAAAAGGTACTGCAGCAGGTGCAGCCCAAATGCATGCCGGTTCACATGATTGCAATCACCATGCCATTTGTGGTCCCCAGCTGTCAGTAATTATCTGGGCCAGGTACTTAACTTTCAGAGGCGATCCTGAAGAGAAATTGCCTCCAGTGGTTTTGAAGGTATGGCGAAACGTATGTGGTTATGATGCGTTTCGCCAGTTACATACCACATATGGTTCAAAAAGTCGATGCTATCAGGGTCTGCTCTACAAACCGGCTCCAATGACCAAACGTCACACCTCGCTACGTCAGTATTTATATGAAGATAGACCTGTGTCCAAGATTCATTATAGACACAAATATCCTCATTAAAATAAACAACTACTGAGTATAAATGTTTTAAAATCTTCCCAAGAAACAGCAGGATTTTAATCTCAATGCTTTTTCTAACATTCTCTCTTTATGAGGAGCAGAAGTAGGTTAAAAATATTATATTATAACATATGGTTAACAGTTTCTATTTTCACATCAGCAGACACAGAGCAACATTAGCATTCATTTGGAGTCAGATTTGTGTCCACCTGATGAGTTGAAGTCCAATATTCACTTTACTTTTAGCTCGACAGCTAGATTTAACACTTTCTTCACCTGCTAGTCTCTAACTTTGTCTATAAGATGAACAGTTAGTGTACAATTGGGGGGTTTTTAGAGATTATTTTGTGAAAACAGCTGCCTAAAAATCAAAAGAAGGAGCTAAAATCAGCTAAAAATCTCCAGATTCGGTTGATTAATGTGTCTGCGTAATAGTAATTTGAGTTTTTGTTTAAGTAGTTAAGCTGTATTATTTGATTTTCACTGATATTAAAGCTTCATTAAAAGTCTTACTAATTTCCTTCTTTTGGCCACACACCAAAAAATATAAACTGAATAATTTGAATGACCATTATTGAGGTGAGCTGGTTATTATTGGAACCTAATCAGAGGTAAGAAAAACTCATGAGGTGTGAAAAAAACTAAGCCATGATTGTGGTGAGTAAATGTCAAAGCAATCTGTCCGTTCAAGTAGAATTTTTCTTGTGTACAAGTGGAAGTTTTGGCCCGATGGTCCAGGCGGTTCAGGAGGCCACCGAAATCATTAGGACTCATTCCCTGGAGACTGTGTGAATATTCAGAGCAAATTTAATGGCAATCTGTTTTTTGGGGACATCTCGCTCTAGACCGAGCGTGACTGACAGACAAAACAAGTGACAATGACATCTGTAGACCCATCTGCTCGCAGGGTAGCATAAAAAAAAAAAAACATGTGGCCAAAATAAAAAAGATTGAAGAAAGGGCAGAGGTAGAAATGAGTTAGGAAGGGAGGCGTTTTAGTTTTGTGTGTGTGTGTGTGTGTGTGTGTGTGTGTGTGTGTGTGTGTGTGTGTGTGACTGTGTGTCTCAGAGTTATTTGACCATCCTGAATCCTCCACGGTTTGAAACTCACCGATCTGTAGTGGCAGGCCGACTTTGACAAGGGTTTAGCAGGCCAATTAGCGCTGCACAGTGCACACTCAAAGTATAGCGAAAATGTCAGAGTGCCGTATCAATTATGTTAATAGACTTCCTGTTTTGAAGGTCTGCGGAGCGCTGACAAAAACTGTAGGTTAAACCACAAGCCCAAACATGAGTGACAGTAAAATGAATCGATCACATGCATTAACAATGTGATAATCAATGCGTATCGGCATGTAGACCTCATTATTTCTATCTCGTCGTGCGTGTACAGTAAGCTTGATATGTGATGGTCAATTTGGTGTTTCTGCAACTTTATTCTTTGTACCTGAAACAACACATGAGGAGAACATGAGGGTGAAAAACTAAAGAGGGGTGTTTATCAGTCATTTTTTTTAGGTGTGTGACTTCATAGGTTTTATTGAAAGTTGCATAAAAATCTAGTCAATATAAAACATGAAAAACTAGTTTAACCCTCCTGTTGTCCTCGAGTCAAGGAAGGAAAGGAGGAAAGGAAAGGAAGGAAAGGAGGGAGGAAGGAAGGAAGCCGGAAGGAAAGGAGGGAGGAAGTAGGAAGGAAAGGAGGAAGGGTGTGAGGAAGACGGAAGGAAAGGAGGAAGGAAGACGGAAGGAAAGGAGGGAAGGGAGGAAGGAAGAAGAAGAAGGAAGGAAAGGAGGAAGGGAGGAAGGAGGGACAGAGGAAAGAAGGAAGGGAGGAAGGGGGATAGAGGAAGTACAGACGGAAGGAAGGGAGGAAAGAAAAAACAGTCAAAACAGTCTGGGTCAATTTGACGACACAGAGGTTAACCTTTGTGTCGTCCTCCCGGGTCAAATTGACCCAGACTGTTTTGACTGTTCCTTCTTCCTCCCTTCCTTCCTTGACTCGAGGACAACAGGAGTTAATGTCACCTGAGTTCATCAGTTAAAAACTACTCTAACAGCACCATGAGTTAATATCTTAACACAACACAAAGAAACATATTAAAATCTAATTCTTAAAACATTACATCATTTATTAGCAACTCCATTTTAACATGAGGCAAAATGTAGAATATCTGTCTTTTAATTCAGCTCAGTTTTAAAATAAATTAATATATAAAATAATTAAAACCTTCACACTCTTTCGTTGTGGTCTGATTGTTAAAATAAGCAAATCAATCATGTTTTCTCATAACAGAGATTTGGGATATTATGTGAGAACTGTGCAATCCACTTTTCAGACTTGTATTTACTTTACTGAGTCAAATCATGATCAGTTGCCTTGAAACAAGACTAATAACTTAATGCATGCGGTGCTTAATTTTTATTCATCCTTCATAAGATAAATAAGATTTAATTGAGCATTGATCAATGAAATATGCAGAATTATAACAAGCTGTTCAGCTTCATGGAGCTGATGCAGGTTTTTTTTTTTTTGAGACTCTGGTGCATGAAGAGGAGATTCACATTATAATCCCACCAATTGGGAGATAAAACTGGGAGATGGCTGAGTGCTGAGCTGTGAGGCAGTTTTAGCACAATGGCTACAGGGTCACATGATGCTCGGTGGCCCAACAAAACCAGCAAGGGATGTTGTTCCTGGTGAGAAACTTGTATTGGAAATAACGGGGCACCATTTTTGAACACAGTACCCAGTTCTTTGATTGCATTCATGCTGTCAGTGGGAACAACTCAAGGCCTTTTTTTATATCATTGAACACAACAGAAATGTGAGCAGTGATTCAGAGCCAGGCCTCGTTGAAAACCCTTGTTTGGGTTTCATAATCAGTATAGCAAGTATTTTTCTTTCAATACAGAATATTTGTTCGTAAAAAGGAAAGTTATTTAAAATAAACTCCTTAATTATAACTTTATGAGAAACTGTGTCCCCTGGAAATTGTGTTTATACACCACTAAATAGTTTCTCCAATTATGTTGGCAAAGGTAATCGCTGCCTGAAAAAGCACTTTGGTTAAAGTTAGTGAAAGATTGTCATTCTTTAATGTTAATAAGCATAATGTACTTAATGTCACTGCATTGTATTAAACCAGGACCACCATTTTTCTCAAACCTTAACCCTCCTGTTATCCTCGGATCAATTTTGACCCAAGAAGGACAACAGGCGTTAAAAATTAGGTATAGTTTCATTTAACCTTTGTGTCGTCCTTCCGGGTCAAATTGACCCCGTCTGTTTTGACTGTTCCTCCCTTCCTTCTTCCCTTCCTTCTTTCCTCTGTCCTTCCTTCCTTCCTTCTTCTTTCTTTCTTCCTTCCTTCCTTCCTCTCATTCTTTCTTTCCTCTGTCCTTCTTTCCTTCCTTTCTCCCTCCCTCCTTCCTTCCTTGTTTCCTCCGTCCCTCCTTCCTTCCTTCCTTCTTCCTCTCTTCCTTCCTCCCTCCTTCCTTCCTACTTCCTCCCTTTCGTCCTCCTTTTCTTCCTTCCTTCCTTCTTCCTCCCTTCTTCCTCCTTTCCTTCCTTCCTTCCTTCCTTGACACGAGGACAACAGGAGGGTTAAATGAGGCCTATTGACCATACTTTCCAAAATATATGTGTAAAGCCTGTGATAATAAGTTGAAGTTGGCTAAAATGATCTAACACAGAATTGGGTGATAATTTTTACCTTATGCTTTCTAAACAGTCAAACCAAACCGGGTACATTTTGACCCGTGAAGACAACAGGACGTTAACAAATGTTCCCATTGTTTAAATATATCCTTTATAAGGTTTAAAATTGCTGTGGGAAAAAAAGAGTCTCTGATCATTTCACTCAGTATTAACATTTCTGCATCTCGCCAAATATGTTAATTGACAGCATTTACCTATTATGAGAGAAAAACAAGCAACAAGTCAAGCATTAAATTTATAGGAAAACATATCAGCTGTTACACTTTAGTGGTATATTAACATAATTTCAAGGCGACAGGGTTTTTATAATCATGCAACAGTTAAAAATGCATCAGATCTGCTTCCTTAAGACTCCTTCTGCATGTGCGTGTGTGTGTGTGTGTGTGTGTGTGTGTGTGTGTGTGTGGTTTCATCAGATTTGACTGACATGAAAGACTGAGAACAATTCAATAAGCGTTGTTAAAATTAACGCTCCTAACTGATTAAAATCTGATTGAGAAAATGGAAGTACTCGACTCCACAACGCGTTTCCCTCCCACATCGAAACCAGTGAGAGAAGCACAGAACAGAAAGCCGACAAATAGATGTATAACGTCTAGTGCGGTTCTAACTTTTGTCGAATAATAGCGAGTTCATGTTGGACCCCGTCGCCCTCCGCTGAAACGTGAGAGTTTCAAGGCCTCCAATTTGCCGTATTAACCATAAAACATGCCTCGGTGGCGTGTGCGGCAGGAAGTTGCTGCTGCTAAATTCAGTGTTGTGATTCTGTAAGCATAGTTTACAGACAGCAGGAGCCTCTTTCTTTCTCTAATGGTGGCAATAACTCACACACACACACACACACACACACAAACCACACACACAGGGCTTAATGGCTTTTATAATGAATGGCCCAAGATAGTGGGCTAAATGGTGGTTGCCATGGTGATAGGGTCAATCGATCAGGAAATATTGATTGGGCATCGATAAGTTCCAGACGGCAAGCTACTGGAATAGAGAATGAGGAGTTTTATGTGTGTGTGTGTGTGCGTGTGTAAGAGGGTTAGAGATTAGCTGTGTGTGTGCGTGTGTATATACTGTATGTGTGCGTGTGCATGTGTGTGCGTGTGTTAAAAAGACATTCCTCTGCAGTCGTTTTGGATATTTGCCGTACTAGATTCATGCGTCGTGGCGTCACCGGCTGCACCTCCTGTGACTCCGGGTGATGTAAAGGACCACACCAATTTCACTCTGACCTCAACTCAGCTCCTCATGGAAGCTAAATCATCTCTAAAGTCTCCGGCAGAGACACCCCCGTGGTGAAATAGTGAGATTATATTCCTGGAAAGCAAATTTATGTGCTAAAATTATATTTGGCTCGCTGACTTTTCACTTTTCTCAGCTACAGTGAAGCAACAATGGCTCAAACTAAGAAAAATGACACAATAAGTCACAAACCGTATATAAATATGGACGATTTGTCTTTACTTCTTACAGCTGTGCTAAAGCGAAGCCAAAATATCTCCTTTCTGGGAGCCACCATCTTGCTTGTGTGGTGTAATTTGGAGCCAGAGTCTGTACACACCCGCTCAGCCTGACTGAGATTTGGGAGCTGCTGTCAATCATGATGTCACACCCCCTTTTTATATCGTCAAATAACTAATATAGTAATATGGAAAGGGTGGGATTTATGACCTATGCTGCAGCCGGCCACCAGGGGGCGATCAACATGTTTTGGCTTCACTTTTAGGGAGCTGTAAGACGTCCATCTTCACATTTACATTCAAGTGACAGATGCCGTCTGGTAGTTTCAGTAATTGAGAGAAAACGAGGGAATCAAATGATCAATATAAAGCCAAAAAGTCGACCTTTTTAGAGGAGTAGCAGTATAGAGCCAAAACAGTGGTTTTAGGTTTTGGCATTGAAAATAAAACCTGAACTGAAAAAAGAAACACTTACTGGAAAAAAGTACTGCAAAAGGTTTTTTGGGACTGAAAACCAATTATCTTTCTTTTTTATTCTGGTGTGTTTTTCAATGACAATCTTCTTATTTTTTCTTTTATATCTTTTTACACCAAATGTTTTAGTTTTTTCAATGACTGATTTTTCAATTTTAAACTTTCTGTCACTTTGTATCCACAGACTAAATAGCAAGTGAATGTTCAAATTTGACCAGCCACACTACGAGCATTTGGCTGGTAGACTCACAGGTCAGTCTGTAAACACTTCGTTCATAGAGACTGAGGACAATCTCCCAGGTTTTTTATTTATTGCAAAAGTAGTCCAAAGATTTTAGGCTGGTGGACAAAACCTTCAGCACTTTATACCTACTGAGAGATCATTTAGATTTGCCCATAACTCTCTGTATGTTCAGCTGGACGTTTTCTACTAGTTGATCAGATGACAAACACACATGGCTCCTTGTAGCTCAGAATACAACACAGAAAAAGTTTGAGTGATTAGTTCACTGAAGGTTTCAGGCCCTAAAGGTAAAAAGTACTTTATTTGTCACATATACAGTTGTACAGTGAAATTCAGTCTCTGCATTTAACCCGTCCTAAATATTAGGAGCTGTGCAGCACCTAGGGAGTCCAGATCTATGTCTATCTTTGTCAAAGGAACATGAATCAAACGATACATGGTACTGACAATCGGAGGAGTCTCATTAAAGCGCGTGGGGAGAACATGATAACTCCACACAGGAAGGCCACAGCCGGGTATCGAACCCAAGACCTTTCAGGCAACAGTGTGTTCTGGCAGTATTTTGTATCAAGAAGCACAAAATCGCTCGTTGTCTTTCTGATAGTTTATTCAGTCGTCTGCAGACGGACAAGGATGACCTTGTTCTACCATCAGAACAATGTAAGCACAATAGTCACGTCATAATGTGTGTACAATCAGGACAATGGTTAGTCAGTAGATTATAACATACATGATGTTCACTCAATGTTCAATGATGTTCACTCAATCAGCATTTCATGTAACATAAGTGGTGTCATGGTTAGGCATGGGCCGGTATGAGATTCTGGCGGTATGATAACCATAAACTAAAATATCACGGTTTCACGGTATGGCGGTATTGCGATTACAGCTCCAAAATGTTCCTAAAAGGGAAAAAAAATAAAGACCGACATGTTAATTTAACCTGAATATACACTGTAATGACAGAGTGAGGGGTCGTGATACTCTACGCTGCAGCTGCACCACCTGAGGGATTTCTGACCAGCACTTCCTGTCTTTGACCAGACAAAAAACAGCTCATACCTTAGGAACGGTATGACAGAACATCTGGTGGTTTCGGTAATCGTGGCTTTTTCAAATCGCGGTATACCTTGAACACGGTTATCATCCCATGCCTAGTCATGGTCAGCAGATTATGACACACACATACACCTAATCATATGACATAGTTACTCATAAACTATCAGAGAAGATGAATAATACGAATTCTCATTACAAGTGCTAACCACCAAGCCACCGCGCTGCTTTCTACATATAGCCCACCTTTACATGCAGATCTGTCAACTCGCCTCTTTTTTCTGGGTTTCTTGTGTACCTCTCTCTTCAACCATAATCTCCTGTCTTTACCTTTTTCACTTTTACAGTTATAAACAGGGCTGTAGAGGAGACTAAATGTGCATAAACACCATTTACCTACCACTCATATTCTGAAATAGCGTTTACAGCTGTCAGTGCACTCAGTCTGGCTTCCTCCTGCATTTCTCTGCGATAGCTTCCAGGAGCTCTTGTCTTATTTTCAGTTTGAACATCAAATCCTCACATGAGACACTGAGGCAGCTGTAACTGTTAACAAACCACCGCCCACCCGTGCTAGGTGGGTGTTAAAAACAATCAAACCCCTCTGTGCTGAAGCTAGCAGGCGGACAGGAGCCGCTTAATGGGGTAAACAGATTAATCAGAGTTCAGAGGACGATATATGACATTAAGTGACGTGTGTGGCATCAAATAATATTCTATTTAGACAAAATACAACTAATTAATAGCTTTCAAAAACTCTTCAATGGAGCTGAAGTTTGTTTTTTGTTTTTTTTTAATTGACATTTGTATTGTTTTAGCTGTCTAGTTTAACAGGTGCGGCTGTTGTACATAACAGTAATGTTAATGTAGCTTGATAGTTTGGATAGCTTGACTGCTGATGCATTCACACTGTGTATCATTAGTCCACAAATGACTGTAATTAACACCATGCAAGTTAAAGTTTTGCTTCATGCTGTCAGACTTTGATAAAAGGGGAAGGTTTTTTTCCCACACTTTCAGAGTGAGTGAAGGAATCAGGAGAGAAGAAGAAGGAGAACGGCAGGATGTGATGTTATGATGTTGAAAGAAAAACAAGGAGAAAGTAAAGAATATGCAACTGATTCAAGACTGAAAGAGAAACACATAAAAGCAGCCCAGGTGTCAGGGGGTAACAGGGATAGTGGAGTGGAAAATTTAGTTTAAACCTTAAATATCGTACTTTTAAAATATGTAAGACTGCTTACTGTGACTCCTCCTGAAGGGGGCGTGCTCAAAAGGCCCGTAATGTATTTTTGAGCTATAAATTTGAGCATGCTGATTAAATGTTTTAGCAAGTCGTGGTAGAATATGAGCAGCTTGGATCGAATTCGTAGCATCGTGACTTTTGGGGTTAGTGTAGACCTTAAATATCAGACTCCTCCAGAAGGGGGCGCACTCAAAAGGCCCGAGGCTATGTTTGGTGGACTAAAAGGCTCCATTCACTTTCTGGGGATACTTTTTTATAGCTATAACATACGATAATATGAACATGTTGATTGTTAAGAAATGTTAAATTAAATAAATAAGTTAATTAATGGTCAGTTAAAAGGGCAAAGTATTTACAGTTGGAAATGTTATTTACAATATTTACATGACATAAGGAACAAGAAATGGTTATTGTTGTGTTTAACCAGAGATTTAATTTCCTTTTGAAAGCTTTGAGTTGAATTACTTAAAATGCTTTTATTTTGATAGTGAAAACTGGAAGTAGTAACGTTAACGTGCTAAGATGTCGGCTGAGGTCAGCTGTTTGTCGTCTTCTGTAAATGTGTTTGAGAAGCAGCAAATACGCAAATAAACGCTGACTTTAAATGTTATACGCTTTCCTCATTGAACGAAGCTCCAACTACACAACACTGATAAAGAGTCAGGTGGTAGAATATGAGCCGTTGTGACTTTTTGGGCTGGGTATGAAAGCAATACATATAAATTAGGATAGGTGGAGTAAGAACAGTGAGGATGAGTTCTTTTGTTTGTTATAAAACTTTGTGTTCAGATCTTGTATTTCAGATGTCTAGACTGCTCAGGAGATTTGTTGGGCTTGTGTGTTTATCATTGGCTCAATAAACCTCCTTTTGTATCAGATCTGACGTCTCTTCAAGTGGTTTTCTTGCTTCGTCTGATTCGATCTTTGACCTTCAATCTTCCAACCGTCTAATTCAAGGCACGACAACATTAAATAGACAGATTCAAAGCAGGAAAACTGGAAACTTGCTCCTGTATCTATACGAATAACTGTTTAACCTTTGTGTCGTCCTCCCGGGTCAAATTGACCCTGTCTGTTTTGACTCTTCCTTCCTTCCTTTCCCTTCCTTCTTCCTCCCTTCCTTCCTTCTTTCCTTTCCTTCCTTCCTTTTGTCCTTCTTTCCTTCCTTCCCTCCTTCCTTCGTTCCTTCCTTCATTCTTTCCTTTCCTTCCTCCCTTCCTTCTGTCCTCCTTTCCCTCCTTCCTTCCTTCCTTCCTCCCTCCCTCCCTCCCTCCCTCCTTTCCTTCCTTCTTCCTCCCTTCCTTTCCTTCCTTCTTCCTCCCTCCTTTCCTTCTTTCTTCCTCCCTTCCTTCCTTCTTCCTTTCCTTCCTTCTTCCTCCCTTCCTTTCCTTCCTTCTTCCTCCCTTCCTTCCTCATTTCCTTCCTTCTCTCCTTCCTTCCTCCCTCCTTTCCTTCCTTCTTCCTCTCTTCCTAACTTCCTTCCTTGAGGACAACAGGAGGGTTAAAGGCACAATCTGTTTGCAAAATGTCCAAATCTACAGTAAAGGGCAACCCAGCCAACGAAAGTCAAAGCACACGAATGAAACCTGCTATAAAAAGATCTTTTAACACGGGCAGTAACACAACACAGCACACCTCTATAAACACGATGTTTTCTGAAAGTCTTAAAAGGTAGTTGACCTCAGTAACTGTACCTTTGCAGCAAAAAGTGAGACTCCCGAAATAAATCTGTGTAAATATTTAAATACGTGGGAGAGACCAGGTCTGATTTTTCCAGGCCTGACAAAAAAAATGCATGTTAGAGAAACATCCAGTGTGCTTTGCAAAGTGTGTAGGGTGGGATTTAGTGTTGGTCATGGTGGGAGAAATGATGTTAAACCAGCATGCTAGGTCTGGTGAATATAAGCATGCAGAAGAAGCCACAAAAACACATTACAGGTAAAAGAAGCACCTGGTGATTGAATCTGTGGAGCCGAGAGAGGAACGCCTTTATAATGTAAGACTTATGTTCAGATTGGGTCCTGGAAATCTCCTTTTACTTTCAAAGCTCAGTGTTGGCAGGTATGGTACATGAGTGGGTGAACGTAAGCCTATTTCCAGTCATCACAGTAGCAAATTAAAGGGAAAAAGTCAACCTCTGCATCTCGTACGCTGTTAAATGTCAATCTGTAATGTTCACTGTGTTCCTGGAGTTATTCTGCACCACTGTAATTAACCTTTTAGTGATTTACCCTGAAAAAAAAAAGAAAACATCAGAAAAAAATCCCTTAGATGAACCTTTGTGAAACATTACAAACCATTAAAAACCTTCATAACCCATTAGGCCCATTGTATAGTGGTGCAGTGGGTTTTCGACTCTGATCTAATGGTTTCCACTACATCTTTTAGTAGTGGTTTGTAATGGTTTCCATTACAGGGTGCAATTATTACTAATGGTCATGACATGTTCCAGGAGATTACAACAGACAAACCCAACAAACCGCTATGCTGTGGTTCATCAGAAGACATGACAATCAATGGATAAACTTTTAAAACTGGTAATACATTTTGTAAAGCTGCGTTTCCTTCAGCAGGTTATTTTTCCGGCTGATCAACTCTCACTTCAATTAGACCTTTCCAATTCGTATAATTCCCAGACAGACCTTTTAAAGAAACAAGTTTTAGGGTTGCTCACTTTTGAATTTGTCCAAAAAACATATCAATCCATGAATGAACAGAGGTGAATTATGTGCTAGGAATACAAGAACTGATAATTGATGCAATGTAAAATGGCCAAAATCTACATGTTTGTACTTTTAGATTTGATTTAGATAGGTTTGTAGCATCATTGTGGCAAATAGGTGCAAAATAACACCAAATTGAGGCTTTTAAGTCATAAACACAACACTGACATCATCACCGTTTAAGCTGGTATGTTAAACTTGTTAGCAATCAGTTCATTATTTCCACAACTGATCAACATTATCATTCATTCAGAGTCGTGTTTCTGTCCACCTGCTGAATGTAAGCCCAATATTCACTTTGTTTTCTTTTACTCAATCTGTTTTTTGTCCTCCGTTAACTCCTTGGGGAAATATCTGAGTCTTTAGCTGCTAAATGCTCCACTATGTTCACTAGCTAATCTATAGCTCTGTGTGTTTGCCATTTGGTGCTGAGCAGGTAGTGTACAGTCGCTATTTTACAACTTTTTCTCTGGAAAACTTAACAACCTGGCCCCCACCTACCTCGCAGACCTGCTCCACCATTACACCCCCCCCCCTCCAATCTGGCCCACTTTCCTTCCTTCCTTTCTTCCCTCTTTTCATCCCTCCTTCCTTCCTTCTGTCCTTCCTCCCTTTCTTCCCTCCCTCCCTCCTTCCATATTTCCTTCTTCCCTTTCTTTCCTTCCTTCGTTCCTTTTACCCTTCCTTCCATCTGTCCTTCCTTTCTTTCTCATGTCCATCTGTACTTCCTTTCTTTCTTCCATCCTTCATTTTGTCCATCCATCATATCTTCCCTCCCTCCTTCCTTGCATCTTTCTTTCTTTCCCTTCTCTTTTTCGTTTGTTCGTTCCTTTTTTCATCCCTCCTTCCTTCCTTCCTTCTGTCCATCCATCTGTCCTTCATCCCTTTCTTCCCTCCCTCCTTCCTTCCATCTTTCTTTCCTGTCTCTTTTTCGTTTGTTCGTTCCTTTTTTCATCCCTCCTTCCTTCCTTCCTTCTATCCATCCATCTGTCCTTCATCCCTTTCTTCCCTCCCTCCTTCCTTCCATCTGTCCTTCCTCCCTTTCTTTCCTTCCTGTCTTCTTTTCGTTCCTTTTATCCTTCCTTCCATCTTTCCTTACTTTCTTTCTCATGTCCTTCTGTCCTTCCTCCCTTTTTTCCATCCATCTTTCTGTCCATTCATCATATCTTTCTTCCCTCCCTCCTTCCTTCCATCTTTCTTTCCTGTCTCCTTTTCATTCCTTTTTTTCTTCCCTCCTTCCTTCCATCTTTTTAATGATCCGGCCCACATGAGATCAAATTGGGCTGTATGTGGCCCTTGAATGAAAATGAGTTTGACACCTCTGTTCTACATTGTTTGTTCTTTTCATTTTGTGTCTTTTTTACTTTGTTCCATATTTTTGGTGTTCTCTGTAAAGCGTCTTTGAGCACTTGTAAAAGCGTGTTATAAATAAAATGTATTATTATTAAAACGCTATGAGAGCACTGAGAGTGAACCAGAACAGTACAGTAGGAGTCTGACAGCTAAAGAATGAGCTGAAACTCAATGTGAAGTCCAGTAAAGCCCTCGGACATTACACACTATCATTTGATACAGTATTTGAAAAAAAAAGTAGATTATAGCTGCTTTACATGAAGAGATGATGGTGCTAAGAGGCAAATAACTTTTAATGCACCGACAACTCTCACGCCACACTCTCTGTATGTAGCGTTGCATTTTAATTAAGCGTTGCGTCCATGCAGGTAGCTCCCGGTCTGAAAAGTGAAGCCAATGCAGAAATGCCTTTAACCTGCAGTTTTCCTCAGTGGCAGATTCTGATAGGGGCGATATATAAGTATCAGCATCTTACTGGGGCGGCACAGGGCACACACACTCCAAAAAAAAAAAAAAGATTGGTTTTCTATCGCTAATTTGCACGTCAATGATATAACGTCACCGTGTGGGTCAATTAACCTTGTTGCAGTGGGCGCCCTCGTTCTAGCTTGTGAACTAACAGCTTCTACCTGCTGAGAAGAGCTTACAGTCAGAAGTAGGAGATGAGGAGAGGAGCAGCGGTAGGTTGACCTCATGTCAGGAGTCGGGGGAATCGAGCACAGCTAATTTAGTATGGTAGCCTAATGATGCAAAAAGTAAAATCAGTCACACTTAAAAATAAATAAAGCACAATTTATTATTTAAGTGTGTAGTTCTATTTGTATATTTGTGATTTTTAGGGTTTTATTTGTAGGATTTGTGCAATTTATTTATATTTCTGTGATTTTATTAGCAATATGTTATCAGTTATGATAATTTGATTGTATATAAGTTTGGTATTTATGTTTTTCCCAGGGTGCCATGCAGGCTTGAACCTCCACTGTCCTTGCAGGCCATTTATATCAAAATGTTGAGTAGAGACAGAGACCAGTACAAAATCCTACTTCTAAACCAACTGAACTGTCTTAATGTCGGTGTTGCGTGTCTAGAATACCAATTTGATACCAAACATTATAAACTGATAATGGGACCAATCATGTTTGTAATCATTCAATTTAAAAGTAGGAAAGTAATGAACAGATGAAAATGGATTGAGCTCAACACAAACAGTCTCATCTGTGTCAAGTCTGTGGATCCAGGCTGGAAAAGCTCCACCCTCACGTCCAAATATGGTCACTTCTGGCCCCAAAAATCAAAGATGGCGACGGTTAAATTGCAACACTTGAGGCTTCAAAACGGCTGTCCACCAATAGGTAACAATAAAAATGGCGCCCACTCAGTCCTATAAAGCCCAATTTCCACCAGGTCTGTCAGTGGCGTGTTACAGCTGTGCCGCGGTTACCAGAGCTGATAGGTGCCACTATAATCAATGAGAGACAGGAAGTCAGACACAGAATCGGCATAATAAAACTTCCGTCTTTCAAAATAAAACAACCCGTGCAGCCTCCCGATCGTATTTCAGCAACAAACATGAATAAAACAGACAGATAAAGACTCCATCTAGCTACGTAGCTACTGACACATGAGATAAGCACAAACATCAAAGAAAATTACCAAATCAACTAAATTTGAGCAAGATAACAAAATCGGGCGTTTAGTTGTGCTGCTACTACAGTAATTACTATAGACTAAAGGCACTCGTTCGGATTTGATTGGGCTGCCGTAATTACTGTATTAACAGTGCAACTTCATTTTAAGAGGCAGATTTCTCTCCCAGAGCTCCGCTGCTGTAACGCTCCTGGTGTGAGTTGACGCTAGCCGTGACGTAGCCGTTCCGCGCCGCTGACGGAACCCGGTGGAAATCCCCAGTAAGAATTGCTCAACTGGCGCATAAAACAAAAGAAGTTTGTAGTTTCTTGGTTTGCTTCCACGTTACAGTATGCGACCCACTGAATATGTGCAGTAATGTTTCCCCCGTTGGCCTTTTACACATATAAAACCTCCTGGATCAAAAATACATATTAGAAAGAATCATAATTGACCTCGTCTGCTGTTTGAGGTGTCCCGTCATCAGATTTACAGACGTCTCTTACGGTGGTGGTCTATGAGGAAAATGCTGTTTAAGCTGCAGGAGAATTGCGCTGTGAGCAATTGGCTGATATACAGACTGGTGGCGTCTGATCCAGCTCTTATAATACATCCATAATGACATCACCGTGACTACATCCATATTTTTTTTTTACAGTCTATGGCTGCGGATCACAACTCAGCTGTGATCATGTATGTTGTCAGAAGTTTAGCCCATAGAGGTCAGGTCTGCAAAGCTTTTTCTTTATACAAGAGTTACTTAAGAATGCAGTGGGTATGTTTGGCCTTGCCCTTGGCTCTCTCTTTCTTGTCACTGCAAGGCTGTCAAACTGATCAGTCGTGTAACTGGAATTAAGTCAGTCACGGCTTAGTCCAGAGTCTTGGTCCCGTTCCTGCCTCACTACAGAGGCCTGAGCATTGATCCGTGATCGGGTTCTGCTCGTCAGCTGTTCTGTTGCTGGCAGAGCAGGCAGCAGCAGCAGAGCCAGCAGCTCATTTAATTAATGCGGATTTGACTGGTCACGCCGCTGCTGCAGACTCACAGCTACCTGCTGCCAACGAAAAACCTTCAGCCGTGTCACCACACCACATCAAAGAGATTTTAGAATATCTTATGTAATTAACTCGGACCTCTCTCGGTGAGGCCATCACGCAGCTCATCATGCAGCTGGCAGGAGAGTTTTGTCATGTTCCCTGCAGTCTAAAAATTACCTTCATCCTGTTGTTTTTGACAGCTGCCTCAGTTTTAGGCACTTGTACGATAATTGTCATCTGCCATGTTTTAATATAGACACAGACAAGCTGATGCTCAATACGGTTGACTTGTTGCCATCAAACTGTCTGCTCTCATTTGGAGCTGGCCTGTATAATCATTTTCTTAGGCACCAGTGATTTTAGAATCACATTAATACAGTATGAGAGCAAATGTAATGAAAAAAAAAGGAAAAGACGTGAATGAGAGAATAAAGGAAGACATAAAGAGATGGAGAGTTTAAAAAAAAAAAAAAGACAAAAAGAACAGAGACTAAATCATGTCTCACCATGTGTTCAGGTAAGATAAGTCTTTAAATTCTCTTCAATCTTTAAGCTTAAAGAAAACTTTTTAAATGTTCATTTATGTTCATATTTGTCAACATGAGTTGGAAACAGCTGCTTGAATAGCTCGGAGCTGTGTGGTCTTTCTCTCAATAGGTCACCACGGGTTTCTTTTTTCTATTGTCATAAATATTCATTAAAGTCTGCTGATGCAAACATTCTGTAATTCTTTCTCCTGTATGAAGAATATATAGATAAATGTATATCTGTGTGTGTGTGTGTGTGTGTGTGTGTGTGTGTGTGTGTGTGCGCGCCACTGAACCCACACCATAATGCATGTTAGATTTCGCTATCTGCCGGCACCAGCTGTGAAACTATTGGGGATTTAAATATTTAACATGTTGAGATATCATTTTCACAAGCTTCACTCACCATTTCTGTCCTCATATGTAACTGCAGAGGATGAATCTCTGCCGCACATTTTATACATCAGCGTTTTATCGTGTGTTTGCAACAATCCGCAGCTTGTTTTTTGTGATGTATTTAATTGTATTCACGGTTTTTATCTGCAGGTTAATTTGCATGTACACCTTTTAGTATGGCCACTATATATATAACCCTCCTGTTGTCCTTGAGTCAAGGAAGGAAGGGAGGAAGGACAGAGGAAAGAAAGAGAGAAGGAAGGATAGGAGGGAGGGAGGAAGGAAGGAAGGAAAGGAGGGAAGAAGGAAGGAAAGGAGGGAAGAAGGAAGGAAAGGAGGGAAGAAGAGAGGAAAGGAAAGAAGGAAGGGAGGGAGGAAGGAAGGAAGGAAGAAGAAAGGAGGGAGGGAGGAAGGAATGAGGGAAGGAAGAAGGGAGGAAAGGAAAGAAGGAAGGAAGGTAGGAAAGAAAGACCTAGGAAAGAAAGAGAAGGAGGGAGGGAGGAAAGGAGAGAAGGAAGGAAAGGAGGGAGGAAGGAAGGCAGGAAAGAAAGAAAGAAGGAGGGAGGGAGGAAAGAAGGAAGGTAGGAAAGAAAGAAAGAAGGAGGGAGGGAGGAAAGGAATAAGGAAGGAAGAAGGGAGGAAAGAAGGAAGGAAGGAGGGAGGGAGGAAAGAAGGAAGGGAGGGAGGAAGGAATAAGGAAGGAAGGAAGGAGGAAAGAAAGAGAGAAGCAGGGACTGAGGAAGGAATAAGGAAAGGAGAGAAGGAAGGAAAGGAGGGAAGAAAGGGGGAAGGAAGAAGGGAAGAAAGGGGGATGGAGGAAGTACAGACGGAAGGAAGGGAGGAAGGGAAGAAAGAAGAATTAGACGGTTTCAATTTGACCCGGGAGGACGACATGAGGGATATATAACAGTATTTGGTGAAAGCCTTACCCAGAAGCATGTGAGCTGTGCTGCTGTAGCGCTGCCTCGTGTAACAATGTTATTTATGTAAAAGCATTTCACTGTTTGGACGCTTTTACCAAGAAACACACGATGTCCAAGAGATCCAGTAAAAGCAGTTTATATGTTAAAATTACAGTTATTATTAAATGCCGCTACCACACATGTTTTAATCTACTAAACTTATCTTTTCAGGTAAATTGAGTGTGGAGTTATTTCACAGACAGGTTTTCCCTCCACTGAGAGCTGTGCTGTTATTATCAGCTGCTCTATAAAGACGTTCACACTTTGGAAAATAAAAGAAACAAGCCTCGATTAAATTAATTTTACCTTCATGTTTTGAGTGGATGCTGACTAACCGGTACTTCTAAAGACCAAGTGGTCGGCTTTCACAGCACGGATGCTTAGCTCTTGCTAGCTAATGTGAGATGCTACATTATATTTCCTAGCTGAAACCCTTGTGTCGTCCTCCCGGGTCAAATTGACCCCGTCTAATTCTTCTTTCCTACCTTCCTTCCGTCTGTACTTCCTCCATTTCCCTTTCTTCCCTCATTCCTTCCTTCTTCCTTCCCTCCTTCCTTCCTCCCTCCTTTCCTTCCTTCTCTCCTTTCCTTCCTTTTCTCCTGTCCTTCCTTATTCCTTCCTTCCTTCCTTCCTTCCTTCCTCCTTTCCTTCCTTCTCTCCTTTCCTTCCTTATTCCTTCTTTCCTCCCTACCTCCTTCTCTTTTTCTTTCCTCTGTCCTTCTTTCCTTCCTACCTTCCTTCCTTCCTTCTTTCCTTTCCTCCCTTCTTCCTTCTTTCCTTCCTTCCTTCTGTCTTCCTTCCTCCCTCCTTTCCTTCCGTCTTCCTTCCTCCCTTCCTTGACTCGAGGACAACAGGAGGGTTAAAATGAAAGAAGTCATGCTGACTAACAGGTAATGCTAAAGACCAAGTGATTGGCTTTCACAGGGCGGATGTGCCAGCTAATGTGAGATGCTGCAGTATATTTCCAGCTGAAATGAGTGAGACTGAATTATGCTTTTAATTCTGCTTAAAATGAAAGAAATCATGGAACCAGTATTTCCTGCTGTGTTTTTGATCAGACTCCAGGCAGCGCTTTAACATCCGGACTGTGGAGGTCAGATTGAAGTGTTATAATAATGTACATTTTTTTTACAAAGCAGGCGTAATTAATTAACCCTCCTGTTGTCCTCAAGTCAAGGAATGTTAGGAAGGGAAGGGAGGGAGAGAAGGAAGGAAGGAAGGAAGGGAGAAAGATAACTAACTAATAATGTGACATTTGGCCTCCAGATGGGCAATAGGTGATAAAAGTAAAACTAATTTTAATTCCCAAATGAACCGAACATTTAAAAAACAACAACAATTTTGATAATCAATTACACTGTACCATTTAAGTCACAATTTAAGTGTTTTCAAACATTTAAAGTCTAATGCGTCTCACTTTTACTGTTTCTTTGTCTTGCATGTGATAATAAACTGAAATGAACTCATTCGGTTTAAGTGCAAGTTGGACAAAAGAAGCAATTTAAAGAAAAAAAACCTCCTGTTAATAGCCATTTTATATACTAAACGAACCAATCCATAGTTACAGCCCTGAATACGAGCATGTTTATGTGTCCAGAGAGGAAGAAGTAAATTGATAATAAACCAGTAACAACCAGTAAAGAAACTGTAAACCTGGGTTGTGAAACAGGAAGACAGAGACAGGAAGGTGAGTATTCCCATCTGTCCATGCATACATCTACAAGCGTATATACATATTTATTGTCATCTTTTAGATATTTCTCGTTATTGCGGCGGGGGATGTCTCTCTTTATTTCTCTTTCACAGAAAATTTCTCTTTTCCTTTTTCTATTTCTCTCTCTCTCTCTTCTCAACCATGAGATTACCTGAAGGGACAGCGAGCTATCAGTGTAGCGCTCACACACACACACACACACACACACACACACACACACACACACACACACACACACACACAGAAAGTACATACCTGAGTGCACACACATATATATATGAGGGAGAATACGCATGAACAAGCTACACACACACACACTCTCACACACACTCACACATGCAGAGGCAGGCGGTTGTAGCAGTCAGTAGGGACAGTTAGCTGAATAGCACTCATTTAGATGGAATGGCCATTTCACACTGCCTCTCCGTGTGTGTGTGTGTGTGTGTGTGTGTGTGTGCGCACCGTGCAGAGCTTTGGGAATAAGACACTATTACCTGAGAGAGTCTATGAGAAACTCTGTAAATATTGACAGAGAGAGAGAGCGGGAGAGAGCGGGAGATGAGGCGCAGATATGAACCCTGAGGGGGTTGTGGATTGATAATTTAATGGTTTCACTGGGAGAGAAGATTGGATCGAAAGGAAGAGAGAGAGAGAGAGAGAGAGAGAGAGAGAGAGAGAGAGAGAGAGAGAGAGAGAGAGAGGGAGAGGGAGGAGGAGATCAGGGAGGAGGAGGAGGAAGAAGAGGGTGGGATTTGAACCCTCGCTGTTGCCATGGCAGCATTTGGCTGTGAGATGAGGCGAACGTCCACAGCTCCAAATAAAACACTGCAGAACAGAACAAAAAAAAAAAAAAAAAGATAGGAAAGAGGAACAGCAACAGCAGAGAGTCGCGTTTGCTTCACCGCCAGCAGCGCCGCCGCCGCCGCCGCAACTTTAACAGCAACAAACAGAGAATCTTGTGGAAAGACCTTTAACGGGGAAAAATAATTAACTTTTTCTTAATTTTAAATTAGCCTTTGTTACGAGTCAACTGCTACGAGGAGTGACTCTAGGGCATTTGGTGAGCTGCCGTGTTTGTACGTCAGGTTTTAAAATGAAGAATTAACTGCTCCCAGATGAAAAGAGTGAAAATGATTTCAGAGTTTCAGTCCCACGAGGGATTTTCATCAAGCAAACACAAACACGGAGGTCACAGGTGTTAAATAGAAACAGTAATTATCATCCTGCTTTATTTGGAAATATCAACACGAGAAATCTAATTCACTTTTTCAAAACAGTATTATTATTATTTAAAAGTTTATAAGTTTGCAGGTGTGTTTGAATCATATCACACACACATGCAGTTTGTATCCGTTGGCAACACTCAACACTTAACCCTCCTGTTGTTCTCAGGTCAAGGAAGGACAGGAGGAAGGAAGGAAAGGAGTAAGGAGGGAGGGATGAAAGGAGGAAGGGAGGGAGGAAAGGAGGAAGAAAGGAAAGAGGAAGGAATTTAGGAGAGAAGGAAGGAAAGGAGTAAGGAGGGGGGGGAGGAAAGGAGGAAGGAAGGAAGGAAAGGAGTAAGGAGGGAGGGATGAAAGGAGGAAGGAATTTATGAGAGAAGGAAGGAAGGAAGGAAAGGAGTAAGGAGGGAGGGAGGAAAGGAGGATGGATGGAAAGGAGTAAGGAAGGAAAGAGGAAGGAATTTAGGAGAGAAGGAAGGAAGGAAGGTAAGGAGTAAGGAGGGAGGAAAGGAGGAAGGAAGGAAAGGAGCAAGGATGAAAAGAGGAAGGAATTTAGGAGAGAAGGAAGGAAAGGAGTAAGGAGGGAGGGAGGGAGGAAAGGAGGAAAGAGGAAGGAATTTAGGAGAGAAGGAAGGAAGGAAGGAAGGAAGGAAAGGAGTAAGGATGAAAAGAGGAAGGCATTTAGGAGAGAAGGAAGGAAGGAAGGAAAGGAGGGAGGAGGGAGGGAGGAAAGAGGAAGGAATTTAGGAGAGAAGGAAGGAAGGAAGGAGGAAGGAAGGACGGATGGAAGGAGGCGGGAGCAAAGAAAGAAGGGTGGAGGGGAAGAAGGAAGGAAAGAAGGAACAGTCAAAAGAGAGATGGGGTCAATTTGACCCTGGAGGACGACACAAAGGTTAAACAACAGATTCTCAATTTATCACAAAAAAAGATTAAAAAAAGTCATATTTCTTGTCTTTCTTTGCCAGCTGAGAAGAGAAACTCAGTTACAGTAGAATCCTTTTCTCCTACATCTCATGCTCATGTACTGCTAAATTGTTTTCTCCATTATGTTGCATTAGCAAACACAATTGCTGCCTGAGTTATGTTTACAAGTAACAAAACTCATTTAAATGGCACTCTGAAGATGTAGGAAGGTGGCGAGGGTGGATGTAACGAGCTGAGGCTGGAGACGGAGGATCACACAGGCGACTAAAGCTCTTTGGTTAAAGCAGGGATGTCAAACATGCGGCCCGTGGGCCAGAACAGGCCCGCCGAGAGGTCCAATCTGGCCCAGTTTCCTTCTTCCTCTTTTCCTTCCTTCCATCTGTCCTTCCTACCTTCCTTCCTCTCTTTCTTCTTTTCCGTCCTTCCTTCCTTCCTTTCTTGCTCCCTTTCTTCTTTCCTTCCATCTATCCTTGCTCCCTTTCTTTCTTCCTTCCTTCCATCTATCCTTGCTCCCTTTTCTTCCTTTCTTCCTTCCTTCCATCTATCCTTGCTCGCTTTCTTCCTTCTTTCCTTCCATCTATCCTTGATCTCTTTCTTCCTTCCTTCCATCTATCCTTGCTCCCTTTCTTCCTTCCTTCCTTCCATCTAACCTTGCTCCCTTCCTCCATTCCTCCCTTCCTTCCTTCCTTCCTTCCTTCCTTCCAGTGATCCGGCCCACATGAGATCAAATTGGGCTGTATGTGGCCCTTGAATGAAAATGAGTTTGACACCTCGGGGTTAAAGTGATTATAATCCATGTTTTTTTGGCTGGACCTCAACAGCCAGGCCAGCATCATAAATACAAAATGACTGAGTGATGAAGTTACTCCATTGGCTGTTTGTGGCTCTAAATAAATTGGTGCACTTTTAAGGTTTTTAGTCCGCCTCACCATTCTGCAGCCAGCCACCAGGGGGCGATAGAGAGGTTTTGGCTTCACTTTTGGGGACTTGTCATAACGTTCATATTTATATACAGTCAATTGTCAGCGCTGTGAGTCATATGTATGACTTTGGTTATTTTGGCAAGACTGCATTGGTCAAGTATTTAGATCTCAACGACTGCAACAGTTACAGCCGCATATATTATATATCACTAAATAGGCAGATACAGTCTAAGTGCTGGAGTATTTGCACTGACAGTTATTATCCTGTATCATTAGAAGCCCCAAAAACACCAGCGGAAACCCTGAAATTGAAGCTATATTATATACAATTATGTGTGTACTATGTTACACTATCCTCGTCAATATATTGATATTATATCGATATCGTGATATGAGACTAGATATCGTCTTAGATTGTGGATATCGTAATATCACGATGTCACCATAGTTGTCTTTTCCTGGTTTGAAATGCAGCATAAGGCCCATTTATGCTCAACATTAAATCCGGATACGGACGGAGCCTTCTGTCCGTGCTCTGCGTTCATTTCGTCCGTATTTCTGCACGTTTCCATAAAGCTTACGGATACGGACCAAACGGAGCAGTACCCACCGGAAACCATGGGGGGGGGGCAGTGTTGCTGTCACTGCTCGATACGTAGCTCTAGTGAGACACGAAGAAGAAATAATAATGGAGGAACTTTTTGAGGAAAGGTTGTTTGAGTTGGTTAGAAACTTTAAACATATCGTTTTTGTCTTTTATGCAAGAGGAACATGATCAATATCTCCTCCACAGTCGCCATGTTTGTTTTTGAGTTTGTTGTTGTCATAAACGTTTGACTCTGTGCTGCCCCCTGGTGGATGTATTGGTTAACATCCATGCCAACGTAAAGGACGCATGGAAGTATGTGAGCAGTGACGGATACATTTTCGTACATATGCTGAGCATAAATGGGCCTTGAAAAACACACACATAGTATTTTGATATATCTTTTTAGGCATTGATGAACAACACGCCCCCCCCCCCCCCAGCTGGTTATTATTTCCACCCAGCTGGACACTGTGTGCACTATTATAAAACCTGCAATATAAATAATTATAATAAAAAACATTGACCAGAATATTCTGTCTGTGCTGATGAAGAAGAGGTACAGAGATACAGGAACCAACTAAAGTAGCTAAAAAAAGAGTAAAAGTAGGTTAAAGGTCAGTTACATTAAGACCATGATGATCTCTAGTGCTGCTGGTGTCTAAACATGAGAATAAATACGTTTAATAATGCTTTAGTTACTACGAGCAGGTCGGATATCCTCGGAGGAAACACCAGGAAACTACTTAACAGGACTCACATTAACCTTCCTGTTGACTGTGCAACTTCAATCCTCCTGGGTCAATTTTAAATGACCGGTTTGTCTGTTTATAAAGCATGAGATATAAATCATCACCTAATTCTGTGTGGGAGCTTTTTTTAACCAACTTCACTTCAACTTTACACATATTTTAGGAAAGTATGGTCATAAGGCCTCATTTAAATGAAATTATACCTCATTTTTGAAGTAAAAAAAAAGCTGAAATTATGAATTATTATTATTATTATGAACTAAATTTAAGATTAGGGTAAATATGTTGATGAATTATCACAAATTGGTAAATGTCACACAGGTTTAGTCAGGATATACTCACACCTGATGTCCTAGACTAGTTTGACTGTCACCCAATACTACTGTTTTATACTGTTCTATTTAAAAATTTAAATACCTTTTTTATTTTACAATATTGTGGCTGCACTTTAATTTTTTAAAATAATTATTCCTATATCTATTTAGTTAAGTTGCTGTTGCATTACTGTTGTATACTGTTCTATTTGCTGTATTCATTCATGTTTTACGAAGGGTTTAACCTGAGCCAGGCTTTACCACAATGATAATCATATCACAGTCATGCAGGCGTAGTATGATATATATATATATATATATATTTAGCACACTGGTATCGGTACTCGGTATTGGCCGATACCCACAGCACAAGTATCGGAATCGGTATCGGGAGGGAAAAAATGGTATCGGAACATCTCTAGTGAAGATTATACTGTAATGTAGTGTATATGCATCTGTGTGATTTTCAGGCAATTAGACAAAATAATTTTAAATTTTATTTTAATGGGTCAAATTTGACAGATACACACAGTCTCATCAATTCCTTTCACTGGTTTTCGAAGGATGATTTAAACAAACAACCCAACACTGAGTTTCATTCTTACTTCAGCTTCATGCTCATCCTTTTTCTGTCAGGAGAAATTTAAAGCTGGACAGACCTCGTTACAGTCGATAAGCTACGACTGGACAACAGACATGAAAATCACTCACCTTTCGGCGAAATTCGCCGTTTTGAAACCAAAATAGATGACCTACGTGAATCATGCAGATCCGATGACATTTTTTTTTTTTTTTTTGGGGGGGGGGGAAGAAGAAAAAAAAAATACCCAGAGGCCTCCGTCACTTGGGGTTTTTTTTCTTCTTGTGAGTAGACCTCATTAATACCATAGATAGACGATTAATACACGCACCTATTGTCACCATAGACTGTAAAAAAGAATTGATTGATTGAAGATTGTCACCCACGTTGTCGTCGGATACATGTCCTCATTGGCTTTGGAGACATGTGCTGCCTCATCATAAGCGTATGTCATATGAAACAGTCACGTGTCCCACAGATGCACGCTTGAGTCAGGAAATGACGTAAAAGGGACCGTATATGGTTTCCGCGTGTATTACGTTACGTGTTGGACTAAATACATGGACATATTGAAGAAAGTATTTCGGTTAGAAGGAAACGGATTTCATATTTCAGCAGAATGGATACTTGGCGAGCTGTACAGAGAGTCCTGAGTCATAAGATGATCGTTGTGGATAAAGGGAAGACTTTGAAGGTATGTAGCATTATAGCTGTTTTTACTTTAGCTGAGTGGCTAGCCGAGCTAACCGCTAATACTATTACGGCTGTGAGCAACCATATAATTCGTGAGTGGTCTTGAATGAATCAGGAGAAAGCTTTCCAACAATGTACGGCATGAATATATATGTTTAAGGGTTGCTGTTTAAAACTTTCAGAAGAACTTGTGGCTACCTCCCAACTTCCGGTCCGTCCCGTTAGGTTAGCGGAACAGCGTGTTTTACGTGTCTGCAGTTCCGATCCTTCATGTTGCCTGAAACAGACAAGTCACCCTCAAACATGCTGAAACCAGATTGAAGTTTGGTCTGCAGTTAGTCTTCTCTAATGTTTATGTGGCTTTGAGGTTGTTCCTCACGTTGCCGGTGACAAACTGTGAGGGGGAGAGCTCATTTTCTCATTTGGGGAGAATCAAAAATGAGCTTATCATTACTGGCAATAGAGTCTGAACCTGTCAGAGACCTGGACTTTAGCGATGTTGTGGAGGAGTTTGCTAGGAAAAAGGTCATTGCATAAGGGAACTACTCTAGTGTTAGTGTGTGTGTGTGTGTGTGTGTGTGTGTGTGTGTGTGTGTGTGTGTTGTTAATGTGCATTGTGTTTTTTATGACTCTGAAAACATTTGTTGTTGGGATGTTTGATATTGTGGAGATTCTATAAACAGGTTGTTTGCTATTCTTTGAAGTGTTTCTGCATATCTGCAGAGTGTAGACTGTTTTGATAATACACACACACACACACACACACACACACGTACACACACTGCATGTGCTGAGAGACATGTGTTGAATTTATCAGTCAGTGTGAATCCTGTGCAAGTACAGGAGTTTCCAACAACTACTACATCCACACTTGTGCACTAGTAAACTAGTTGTCTGTTGTGTTGGTGTTGGTGTTCAATTTACATTGAACATGTTTCTTTTAATCTTTGCACTTTCATCAAACTGTACTGTCCTCCGTCCATCCGTCTTCTGCCGCTTATCCGGGATCGGGTTGTAGTTCTGCTTGAATTTCCTCCCAAAATGCTTCAGATTGATGCTTTCAACCCTAACCTCCCTAGAGGGGTCGTATCCTTCTCACCTTTTTCACCCATGACCCGTTTTCATGTCTGGGACAATATTAGTTTGGGGGAGGGGCTTAGTGAACAGCTAGTTAAGATATATATATATATATATATATATATATATATATATATATATAATATATATATATATATATATAAATATAAATATAAATAAAAGTAAACCCTGCAGCATCCAATAACGTGATAATGACCAATAATGTAATAATTTTGACTGTTTTAAATGTGATAAAGCCCATAATGTAATATCTTGCCAGTAATGTAATAACATTTTTCCAATAATATAATAAATTACTACGATATTGGCTGGTTATCATATTATTTGCTAGGTTAAAAATAAATCCATTACTAATATAAGAACTGGAGCTGATAACGTAATAATTTATTACACTGTTGGCAAAAAGGTATCATGTCATTGGTCTAGAAATGTCATTACGTTATTGTCAGGTTACTATATTATCGGCTTTATTACATTAAAAAACAGGAAAAGTTATTACATTATTGGTCATTATAACGTTATTGGCTGCTACAAACCCCTTTGTGTAGCTAGAGAAGCAACTTAAGCCTCACTGAAGCACATTTATAACATTTCCATACACTGTTGTTCTTATATGGGCAGCTGAGTGTATAAATAATGAATGAATAATGTATTTCTTTAATTAGCGGGTAAATGAAGAGCAGCAGGTTGTAAAACGGGGCAGAGCTCACTGTCACGTGACGACAAGAAGGAGGAAATAATCATTGATTTTATTGAACACTTGTGACATTGCTTTGTTTTTTATGTGCCTGTCACGACTCCTCAAGGGGCTAAAATGTACCGTTTTCAATTTATGTAACAGCAGATGAGTCTCATGAGTGCTACATGTCGTCAGTACCAATCTCAACCAATCGAACTTATATAAACATTTAATTTAACAATGTACGGAAAGAAAATGTATTATTTTACTCATTATACAATACAAAAGGGAGGAAGGAGGTGAGGGAGGAATGAAAGGAAAGAAGGAAGGGAGGAGGGAAGAAAGGAAGGGAGGAGGGAAGGAAGGAACAAGGAAGGAAAGGAGGAAGGAAGGAAGTACGGAGGAAAGAAGGAATGAAGGTAGGAGGGAGAGAGAAAGGAAGGAAGGATGGAGGAAAGAAGGAAGAAGGAAGGAAGGGAGGAACAAGGAAGGAGGGAAGGAAGGGAGGAATGACAGGAAGGAAGGAAGGAAGGAAGGAAGTATGGAGGAAAGAAGGAATGAAGGTAGGAGGGAGGAAAGAAGGAATGAAGGTAGGAGGGAGGGAGGAAGGAAGGAAGGAAGGACGGAGGAAAGAAGGAAGGGAGGAAGGTAGGCGAGAGGAAAGAAGGACAGAGAGAAGGAGGGAGGGACATGTGCCTGTCACGACTCATCAAGGGGCTAAAATGTACAGTTTTCAATTTATATAACAGCAGATGAGTCTCATGAGTGCTACGTGTCGTCAGTACCAATCTCAACCAATCGAACTTATATAAACATTTCATTTAACAATGTATGGAAAGAAAATGTATTATTTTACTCATTATACAATCTACAGTATGTCTGGATGAAGTGTGTTATGTAATCAGACTGTACGGCTGCTATTGATAAATATAAAATGTTAAATCACTGTATGAATATAATGAGGGTTAGCTACTGTACATGTTGCATATCTCACAACGCTAATGACGCCGTTAACAACTAAAAAAACCGGATGTTTAACCTCGTTTCTGCCGTTGTAGCCATGAGTATTTTTAACACGTTGATGATTGATGATTTTCCAGAAACATACAAAAACAAACACCACAACCTACTAGAAAAAGTAATTGCATACAGTTGTATAGGTATACAGTGGGAGGTGTCACAGCACCCATATAAACAGTCCATTACAATTGACAGTGATGCAACAACCGACAGTCTTGACAAAAAAAAAGGAAGGAAGGACGGAGGAAAGAAGGAAGGGAGGAAGAAGGAAGGAGGTGAGGGATCAAGAAAGGATGGAAGGGAGGAAGAAGGAAGGAAAGGATAGAGGAAGGAGGGAAGGAAGGAAGGAAATGAGGGAGGAAAGGAAAGAAGGAAGGATAGAAGGAAGGAAAGGAGAGAGAAAGGAAGGAAATGAGGGAGGAGAGGAATGACAGGAAGGAAGGAAGTATGGAGGAAAGAAGGAAGGGAGGAAGGTAGGGGGGAGGAAAGAAAGAGAGAAGGCAGGAGGAAGGAAGGACAGAAAGAAGGAAGAAAGGGGGTTGGACTAAGGAAAGAGAGATGAAGGAAAGAGAGAGAGAGAAGGAAAGAAAGAGAGAAGGCGGGAGGAAGGAAGGTCAAACAGATGGGGTCAATTTGACCCGGGAGGACGACACGAAGGTTAAGACAATATTTGTGGAAGAAGGATGTCCAAGTTTTAAAAGCAATATATTTTTTCCGGGCAGCGAATGTGAGAATATTACTGTATGCTTAAATAACTTCATTAGATCAGTCAGTTTTTTATTCCTTATTTTTTCTGAGTTCAATTAAAATGCAGGTTTTTAAAAATTGAATCAAAAACTGCCCCCTTTTCCCCGATTAATCCACCCCTCTTATAAAGCTGTAAAAACTCCAGATTTGACCGGGTAACATTGTGGAGCATATTATGGCATGTTTTATTGTTTCATTAAAGAACCTGCCATCTTTCACACCCCTGCAGTTTTATACAGTATAATTACCTGGTGAACAATGAGTGAAGCACATCTGGGAGATTTCTTTTCTCTTTTTTTCTTTTTTTTTTCACCCCTCTTCCATTTTAAAGTCCATCAGTTTATAGTTTTAACGATTCATTTCTCACTGCTCCTTTTCCCACCTACCAGTCAACTGGCCGTTCTGGGTGTCGTTTCCAATCAGCAGCTCCTCCGCTAATGAGCTGCTGCTGCTGCTGTGATTGTCAGCCATAGCAGAAGCTGAAGACTCGCAGTTAGAGCTGAGTGGTCGATTTCAGGCGAGCGGACGCTGACACTGCAACAAAATCTGAACTATTTAGACAAGACTTGTTTGTTTGTTTAAATGTCGAAGGCTCCGAGGACGCAGCATGATGAATCAGCCTTTCAATAAAGTACTGCAAGCACCAAAAAATGTCAGGATTGGACTGGATTTTTTTGGATTAGGGATGCAACTAATCAGTATTTTCATGATCAATGCATTTGCTGTATGATTAATTGGTTAATCATTTAGTCTCTAAAATGCCAGGAAATGTTCCCAGCAGTATCATATCCTCACATTTGAGAGGCTGGAGCAAGAAAATGTTGGTTTTTCTTATAGTTAGTTGCTTTTTTTTTAGAAACGTTATTGTCCATATTGTAGAAGGTTATCTGTAACTTCACCATATAGTGTTAAAACAATAAAGGACACTTAATAATATTATATAACGATGAGGACGAACAGCAGGAACACAGTAAGGCTATCCACACACATGATTTAAAATACTTAAATACAGTGAAAGTAAAATAAATATATGACAAAATAACATGAGGATATGTCTAGACTATGCATTCCACCCTCTAATATAAAACTATATCAAAATTGTTGATAATTGATTGAGTTGATATTGACTATTTGTTTCAACACTGTTTAAAATATTCCATTTAAATAAGCAGTGTAATTTCCAGTTCCAAAACTTGAGGTAAAAGGATGTAAAAATGGTGCATTCAGGTCGATAAATGGCTGTTTTAGGGTCCCTCTAAACACAGGCTCAACTAGAGACCGCAACATATGGAACCCAACTATTCCCCTATCAACTATAAAAAGAATCTAATTCAACCAAACAAAGAATGACAGTATATCTTGACTACATGTGATTTCCATTCAAAACTAAAAAAAACAAACTAATGAAACAAAACCACAGCACTCAAAAACATGCTGTGTTTCAAGCAGTCGGAGACTTCCTCCCACACTCCTCCTCCTCCTTAAATCCTCTCTCAGGTGATTAAAATTACTCTCAGGTGCTTCTTCCTATCAAAAAAAAAAAAAAAAAAAGAGAAGACAGGTAGAGATGGAGCGAGCAGCAGCAACCAGGATGCAACACCGCCCCCCACAGGTCCACACGTAATAAGCCGTCCGTTATGTCCTCTTTTGGCGCTTTTCCACTACACAGTTCTAGCACTACTTGGCTCGACTCGACTCAGGTTTTTTTGCGTTACCACTAGGGATAGTATCTGGTACCTGCTACTTTTTTAGTACCTGCTCTGCTGAGTTTCCAAGCGGGCCGAACCGATACTAAAATGTGACGTCATCAGACTGCCGGCCACTGATTGGTCAGAAGAGTTGTCGCTGGAAGAGTCAAACCCGGCATTTTTAAATACCGGTAAAAGCATTACAGTGATTCGGCTCTCTTTTCTTGCTTTGTGTGTGACAGAAAGACACATACAGCAGCAAGTACACCATCGCCTCCATTGTTTATGTGTATAAAACAAAGTCACAGCCGTTTTGCGCTATGACGACCCCTCCCACATTGAGGAGCTACTATGAAGTAATGGTGTAAACTGTATAGTGGAAAAGCACCATTTGTTGCTAAGGTTGGTCCATGCATGTGTTGTTCACTTTGGCCATTTGCATATTTTGGATCGGATTCCAGCTCAAACATGTACAGATGTTGCTGAGAAGTTCATATTTTGAGTTAAACAAACAACAAACAAGCAACATCTGATTACTATTGTTCGTTTAAGTAGCTTCTGAAACAGGAGCTAAAACGGCCTGTTACATACAGAGTCTAAACTGAGGAGCTGTGTAAAGACCATTACTAAACTCAACCTTTTAACTCTAAATCATGCAAAGATATCCCGGTAGAGCCCCATAATAAAATTATAGACCTGGAAAATGTACATTAAATGGACCCTTTTACAAGGATTTGCATTTATTCCTCTTCCCAGCATGCTGCTCTACTCCACGTGTGTGTGTCTTCTCTTTGTGTAATGACGATAATGAACAGGGACAGAGATGTATTCATTTTTCTGTGTGATCCAAATTAATTCCTCTTAAAGCTTAAAGAAAACCTACACTCTCATTTCTTTTTCTTTTTTTTCTTTTTTTCCTCTTTTTCCTCTTTTTCTCTTTTTAATCCCACAGGCCCACTTAGCATTCTGGTTTTAGTTGCTTTGGCTCGTGTTTTGATCGACAGTAGACATATCTTAGGTGGACAGACGCGCAGACAACACATGCATACACACTCGGAGAATGAAAAGCGTCTCAGTGGAAGTGATGGAATCAGCATTGTTGATTTGTCATTTGGTTGGTACACTGCAGGCGGCTGCCAAACAACCACTGATACGGTTGCCATGGAAAGAGCACTGGTTTGGTGCATGCGAGGCAGAAATCTGATGTGCTGCCATTCTAGGTCTGGGTATTTTGTGTGTGTGTGTGTGTGTGTGTGTGTGTGTGTGTGTGTGTGTCGAGAGATTCACTCTGAAAATGCAAGCACATGCAAAGAAGGGATAAGTGCTACTGTCGGTCAGCTTATTCCTCATACCTCAGAATCACAAACGTATCATTTCCTGCCTTTTCTCAGTGTAGATGATGTGGGCCAAATACTGTGAATCCTGATAAGGTAACAAAACCGATACCTGGTAAAATCCATGACAGCATTTGGATCGGTGTGAAGTGTTAAGGTTTCACATTTTAGATCACATTGAGCTTCATAGAAACCAGACTATGAGGAGAAATGACACATTTGGATTAATATTTCCTCCATCTGCCTCTTTCTCTTTCTCTCTAGAGCACTTTGACAAACTTCCAGGGTAGCAGAGTGAACTTGTTGCTTTCAGGATAGCAGCAGGACACAAGAGCTTTTTCTAGTCTTTGTTTTTTCCTGTCAATAAAAGTGAGACTTGTGTGCTTTACTCCCCAAAAAAAAAAAAAAAACAACATAAAAAAACCCAACTTGTCATGTGGCAGCTTTGTACTCTGTTGAAACAACTGTCACAGGAGCTTCCACTCCTGCCTGTTCTTTGATAGATATTTCTCCCCGAGCGATTGTTGAATGTTTGTTTAAAATGTTAAAATAGAAGCTTTTTTTTTTTTTTTGGTGGCTTTAAATCAGATTTGAAAATGCACAGTGTTAGTATAGCACAGTAACAACTAACCCTGTATAAAGATAATCTGCTATTTTAATTAGGGGTGTAAGAAAATATTGATACACTTAAATATCGCAATATTTTATATACCGTATCGATATTCAACGGCACTGTATCGATTTTTTTATTAACAATTAACATGCAAATATTCACAGCGTTTGTTAATTTTTGTGTTACAATTAAACCTCCGGCCGCTAGTTGGCAGCAGTCATTATGTCCTCCGCGCCAAAAGGAACAATGAAATCCCGCGAGAGTGCCAGTCTGTGGTAAACTGCATGCTAACCGCTAACTTAGCACAGTTCACCGGCGATGGCTGAGGACGAGAGGCTACAGCCAGCTCTAGCAGCTTTTTTTTTTTTAAGTATATATTTTTGGGCTTTTTGCCTTTAATTGACAGGTTAGTAGAGATGGACAGGAAACAGGAGGCAGAGAGGGGGGTAATGATACGCAGGAGAGGACCGCTCGGTGCGGGATTCGAACCGGGGTCGCCTGCAGTGAGGACTACAGCCTCAACACATGTGGCGGGCGCTCCTCCCACTGAGCTCCTTGTTGTTTTTTTTTCCAGCAGCTTTTAAAGCTGATGTTTGGGCATATTTTGGTTTCAAAACAAAGGAAGGCAGTTACGACTACGACAAGAGCCATGCGGTGTGTAAACTCTGCAACGCCAGAGTCTAGTACTCGGGCAATACTACAAATTAGTAGTAAGTATTTGAGACGGGAGCGTACCTATGTTCCCCGATCGCGGCTAACTCGGTTACTAGCTCAGCGGCTAACTCCGCTGTTAGCTCGGCTGCTAACTGTCTTATTTTGTTCACTCAGCTAATGAAATATGTATTAAAATTAGGGGTGTGTATTGGCAAGAATCTGGCAATACGATACGTATTACGATATGGGGCAACGATACGATATATTGCGATACTGGAGGAACAATGATATATTGAGTTTCTTTGAAAGAATTTAATTATAAGAAAACTGTAGCACATAGCACACACAATGCTGTTACATGCTTAACATCAGCTTGATTTTTGGATGAACAAATGAAAAAAATAAGTTAACAGGTTTCTTGACTCTGTTAAAAGGTTATCCCTTAACTGTAATAAGCAGGTTCAAATTTCTGAAGTTGAAAAAGAAAATGCAAAGTCACTGTAAAGAAATAAGACAGGAAGTAAGGAAATAAGAAAATAAGACAAGAAGTAGGGAAATAAGGAAATAAGACAGGAAGTAAGGCAGGAAGTAAGGAAATAAGGAAATAAGACAGGAAGTAAGGACGTAAGCCGAGCTTTATTATCTGTCTGCATTATAACCATATTCTGTGTTACATACAGTTATTTTATATATTCTGCTTCTTATTTTCTCAGTTTGTCAGAAGATTGTGCGTTACAGTTCCCTAGAGGAGTTTGAGGAAATGATATGTTTAATCTGCTTTTCACTAAAGTCGTAAATCCATCATCAATGTCAGGATTTGCCATATTTTTTAAGGATTTTTGCTGCAGCCGACATTTATCATTATTATTCCAGTTTCTTAAAGATATTCACTTTACAATATGACATAAAACATAAAAAAGCAGCAAATAAATGAGACTGTACCTCCCCAAGAAAAATGACGAGATCAGTTGTTAATGCTCTAAAAATGACATTTATTTATGTTGGAGTGACAGATGCGCTCTAGTAACTGTAGGAGTAATTGTGATTGATGACTTATTTTGTCATTTAATTTAGAGGACTGGTTGGAAAAACACACATTTGAGAAGCAGAGACCAGAAACTGTTTGTCATTCTTATAAATCGTAGCTGATTCATTTTCTCACCATCAACCAGTTTCACGTAGGACAGGGGTGTCAAACATGCGGCCCGTGGGCCAGAACCGGCCCGCCCACCGAGAGGTCCAATCCGGCCCAGTTTCCTTCTTCCTCTTTTCCTTCCTTCTTTCCTTCCTGTGTTCTTTTCCTTCTTTCTTTCCTTCCATCTGTCCTTGCTCCCTTCCTTCCTTCCTTCCTTCTCTTCTCTTCCTTCCATCTGTCCTTCCTCCCTTTCAGCTTTCCTTCCTGTATTTTCTTCCTTCTCCTCCCTCTTTTCCTTCCTTCTTGTCTTCTCTTCTCTTCTTCCATCTGTCCTTCCTCCCTTTCTTCCTTCCTTCCTTCTCTTCCTTCCATCTGTCCTTCCTCCCTTTCTTCCTTCCTTCCTTCCAGCTTTCCTTCCTGTATTCTCTTCCTTCTCCCTCTTTTCCTTCCTTCCTTTCTTCCTTCCTTCCTGTATTCTCTTCCTTCTCCTCCTTCTTTTCCTTCCTTCCTTTTAGTGATCCGGCCCACATCAGATCAAATTGTGTTGTATGTGGTCCTTGAATGAAGATGAGTTTGACACGCCTGACGTAGGATATCCCACATTTTACCTTTACTCTCCAAATTAAGCTGTTTATTCTACAAAATGTAAAACTGTATGAATTAAAATTAATATTTTAACATATCCATTAAAGCCCAAGGTGGTTTTCAAATTGCCAGTTCTGTTAAACAAACACTGTGAGTGAGTTTACGATCACATCAGACAGAAAACAGCAGCAGATCCTCATCGAGACCAAAGTAACAGATCTGGGCTTTTTATTAAAGGTTATTTTTGTGGCCTTTTTACCTTTTGAGTGTAGAGCATAGCGTCAAATTCATTTTAGTTCAAGCGGGCCAGACCAGTAAAACCATTGCATAATAACCTATAATAATATACAATATATTATAACTTCACTATAATAAATCATCTATTTATGCAATTTCAACAATATTGAGTCTTATGTCTTTATGTCTGTTTTTTTTTCAGATTATTTTTGCACAGAAGCTGCTGATTGATGTTAGTTTGCATGTTTAACCTTCGTGTTGTCCTCCCGGGTCAAATTGACCCCGTCTGTTTTGACTGTTCCTTCCTTCCTTCCTTCCATCCTTTTCTTCTGTCCTTTCCTTCCTTCCTACCTTTCCTTCCTCTCTCGTTACTTCCTTATTTCCTTCTGTCCTTTTTTCCTCCCTCCCTTCTTCCTCCTGCCTACCTTCCTTCCTTTCCTCCCTCCCTCCTTCTCTTTTTCTTTCCTCCCCCCTACCTTCCTACTTCCCTCCCTCCTTCCCTCCCTCCCTCCTTCCTTCTTTACCTCCTTCCTCCCTCCCTCTTTTCCTTCCTTCTTCCTCCCTTCCTTCCTTGACTCGAGGACAACAGGAGGGTTAATATATGAATGGTTTAAATATGACCACACCCAGATAGCATATGGATGTGACCCTGCTGTTCTTCTTCTGGCCCGAACAAAACAGATCTAAGGTCTAAAGTAAAACAGCAAATGTGGCCTTAATGTCGTTCAATTTGGCCAGAATAAAAACAAACTATGGCCCCAGATTTGGTCCAATTCTGGTTTATTTAGTTCATTCTTGGTTGACATGTAGCATTTGTATGGCTTGCTTGTGGCCCAGATCTGGCAGCTGCAGCCCATCAGTGCCATCATTCCACGCGGTATGTGGGCCGGATACAATTTTGCTGTCTGGGCAACATGTATTTATTGTTTTTTCAGAAAATTGTATTCTGGTCAGGGTGGGGAAAAAAATCCCTCTGAAGCAGCACAAAAATTGGACTTACTTTTCTGCATTTTTCATACTTTGCAAAGTCGTCCAGTGGGCCAGATTGGACCCCTCTGGTTGGTTCTGGCCTGCAGGACGTATGTTTGACACCTCTTGTGTAGAGAGAAAGGAAGCATGGGGAGAGAGAGCATGAGAGTATGACAAGTATGACATCCCGGAAATTGGACCTTGGTATATATGGTATGTGCTTTAACAATTAGGCCACTGGGCTACTCTAAACTTGGCTCTTTTTTTTGGCATAGATTTTTCATCGGTCGATTCATGAATTATGGACCATTTTTTGTCCAGTTAACAGTTGATGTTGGGTTAGTGCAACAGAAGAGACACTGATAGCTTTAAATGTGCTGTCTTGTTCCATTTCGGGTGATTTTAATACATACACGTACATCATTACTTCAGCAAGACTGGCTTTTCCTGGCTGGACTGTCCATGATCTGCTACACTGAGATAGATAGTTATCAATTAGCGCTATCCATCAAATAGTAATTTCCCAGAATCTTAGAAATTAGTCATTTTCATTTACTTTGAGCGATGGATATCTTACCCAAGCACATGTTCTGAACAATGCTGATATTACTCCAGTCTTTTCTGTACTGCAGTAATCACAATTATGCCTCTAAATAGCTTTCTTTAAAAACATCAAACTCTAAAAGCAAGAAAAAAAGCAATAAGTAGCAACAGAAAATTATAAAACTCCTAAAAAGGAATAAAAGAATTTCATGGCTCATTAGCCATCGATTTCTGTCAGCGCAGGCTCCAGTCTTTTGTCATCAACATCAGCGAGAGAGAGTACATGACTGAGAAAGTACTCTGGGTTAAAGACACTGAGAGGCTGCAGCAAAGCCAGCAGAGAGGAGACACCTGACAGCATGAAGAATATATCTGCGGGACAATTAGCAACACTTAAACTTTTCCATATTGTCGCCATGACAACACTAAGACAATGTCGGTCATGGTTCAAGTGGTTACAAGACAACAGAAGGCGACGGTAGAGAAAACAGAAAAAAGCAGTCGCAGAGGAAGTCAGAAGCAGAGAGGAGAAGAGGAGACAGATGGGAGCCGAGAGAGAGAGTAGGGAGAGAGTAGGGAGTCATGAGATTTGTTTTGGAGGAGGAAATGTGTCTGAATTTATTGTAAAATTACAGAAAAAATCATGTTTGTGGCATTGCAGCGCTGCACAATAACATGTCACAGAGTGGAGAAAACGAGAAATATCAGAGCTATAGGTTATGATCAATGGTTAATTATAAATAGACTTGTACATAAATAATTTAGACGACTTATAAATTCGCTCAGTAATTACTTTAGCATGGCGTACTGCATACCAAAGCAGGGACCTATATAGTGAGCGTCCAGTATATGTGAAGTACTGCAATGCATAGATCATCGGAGGCTCCGTCCAGTTTTGAATACAGCTGATGAAAGCAAAAAGTTGCATAAACTTCTCAAGTAAGTCATAAGAGTTACAGAGAGCATTATGCATAATTCCTGAGGCTGTAAAATGGCACAGTGAGCACATGCTGGGGTAATATAAGGTTGTGCACACAGTGTAAAGCTTTGTAAAGAGATTGTGCAATTACTGCCTCAATAGTGTGGAACGGCAGGGGAGCACTGCTACAGGGGGTGGACACAATAACATGAATACCCGCTTCAGTCTAATGTATAATGCAACAGCACAACAGCTGTACAGCAAATGCTAATAGCGCATGCATGTAATGTTCAGGTTTCGTCGAGACGGTGTCACAGAGGTGTTGTTGACTCATACATACATATTTGTTTTTTATATTGTAATATCTGTGGTCAAACATTCATACCAAGAACCTGTGCGGAAAAACCTGAATAGATAGAAGGAGAAATGTGGTTTGGCTCGTGTATACTAGATGATGGAATAAACTCATTACCTTTTAAGGTCTCAACAGGTCAGTTATTTCTCAAGTAGGGCTTGATTTATTCTGGCTTTTAGGGGCAGATACCAATATTAGGGAGCAAAACAATTCTGATATTAATATACTGGCCGATAATGTTACAGAATATAAACTCACATGTTTTTGCAATGATTTCTCAAATGTGGTTATCAAACACTTGTGACAAAGAAATATAATGGATATTGATATTTTACAGGTTAACAATAAACTCTATTGTATAAAATGACATCAGTGCTGAAACAGTAAAAACACCACTGGGACTTTAAGTATAATTAGCTATGAATGAACACCCAGAGGGGAAGAAAACATTAAAGTTGAATTAAGAAAAAGGATCAAATATACATAAAATGCTGCCTATATAACTTAAAAATAGAAAAAAAATATTGGCACCTACAGTATATGTATATATATTTGTGATTGGTCAATATCGGCCGATAATATCAACGGAGCGATATATCAAGTTCCAAGTCCTAAACTTTGAGACATAATGCACTCTTCACCAAATGTAATGCCTTTATGACTGAACTTAATCCTAAATAAGTTGTGCACTTTCATAGTATTTAGCAGGATCAGGTCTATGAGTTGAAACATTAGTGGTAGTAGTAGTGATTTATTGTTGGTCCTTATTAGCTACGATAATATCCGAATAACATGCACATAGAAATAAAATAATATACAAGGCATATAAGGCACTACATCAAAAGTAAAACAAAACATACTACATTCATTTTTAATTGATATTTCACTCAGTAACATTCTCTCAACTGAAGTGTTTCATAATAATAATTGTTGTAAACTCACTTAGACTCATTCAGCAGTTGGTTGAAGTCATTGTTCAAAATACTGAATATTAATTCAATAGATTCGGAGCTTTTGACAAAACATTCGAGGCCCAAAAAACCACTTCCTAGCTCCGCCCTTGGTATTGAGCACTACTAATTTTGTATATTTTTGTCCTGTCTTGATGTAGGAATAACTTTATCTTCCTATATTTATACTTTTTCTGTAATAAGATACTGTATATTGTTGCATGTTTTATGTCTAAATGAGAGAGGGTCTATGAGTTGAAACATTAGTGGTAGTAGTAGTGATTTATTTTTGGTCCTTATTAGCTACGATAATATCCGAATAACATGCACATAGAAATAAAATAATATATAAGGCACTATATCAAAAGTAAAATAAAACATACTACATTCATTTATAATTGATATTTCACTCAGTAACATTGTCTCAACTGAAAGAGTTCCAGAACTTCAGCAGTTGGTCGATGTCATTGTTCAAAAAATTGACTTCAATAGATGTAAACTAAAGATTTGGGGCTTTTTAGAAAACATTCGGGGTATTGAGCACTACTAATTTTGTATATTTCTGTCCTGTCTTGATGTAGGAATAATATTTGTGACATTGGATCTTCCTATATTTGTACCTTTTCTGTAAGAGTATTCTTCCTTTAAAGTGATACTGTATATTGTTGCATGTTCTATGTCTAAATGAGAGAGGGAGTTGCCTTCTTTCTGTTATCTCAGGGCCTTAATGGTGTACTACATTTGAGAAAGAAGTGGCCAAAGATCTGTCAGTCACTTGTGCACGATGGGGCTACAGTATGCTTCCACCATTGTTGAAAACATTGGTGGAGAGAGGCACTGCCAGGAATGTGATGGCCACTAAGACCAGTGAAAGCACAGCCTTCATTCACGTTCGTCAAAAGGTTGTTCTGTCATTCAGGTATTTCAAGGTAGTAACTTGGCTGTAGTGCTGCAGTGGACCAAACATTCCTCTTCTGCCTCTTATAGCCCTTCCGCTTGTCCAAGGTCCTCTCGCTCTTCTTAATCAATACGAGGCACTGGTGGCTCAGCCTACGCAAAGCACTGTTAGTGTCCCTGGTGCAATGGGTTAAGTTGAGAAAGTATTATTGTTCCAATCATAGCGCCCTATAAAATCCGTTACATTTTTTTCCAAATTCCGTTTAAATTTTTGTGAATCCTGTTTTTTTTTACCTTTTACTATTATCTTACTGCAAAACAACAGTTCACCTGACACATAAAAGTCCTTCGGGAACTGCTCGGCTCTGTACTGAGGGGTTAGAGTCGAGTTTTCGAAGACAGAGCCTTGGCCAGCCAACATTTAGAAACTCTAATCGACTTAATCTTGCTCATGTCAATTAATGGTGGTGTTCACTGTTGCCATGACAGCAAATTTGCATATCTTTAAGGGATTTGAAAACTTGTCTCCAGTGATCATTTTAACCCAAACCATGATCTTTACATAGTTCTAATCAAGTAAACTAGACATTAACCACAGCGTCACACCTTAAAACATCATTACTTTCACACACTAAAGATACTCATGTGCGAAAACTGAAAATACACAATTGCTCATCAAGGGTGGAGATAATCGTTCATTAATCGTAATCAAGGTTAAATATTCAATTAATCATGATTTTGATTTTTGCCATAATCGCCCAGCCCTAACCGTGACATTAAATCTTGTTCTTCTCCAAATGGCTTCACGATGTCCACCAACTTCTTCAACAGTTTCCACTCGCGTGCTGCCAACGATAACTCCTTGAGCCTTTTCTAGCACATGACAGAGCTTTAGAAGATAACACTGGAGAACTGCCTTCACTTGCCTCAGTGTCGAGCTCCATCGCGTGTTGACAACAGCAGGGGTGCCTCTTTGTTCCACAAATTCAGCATCAAACACATCTTTGAACGTTGTGCTCATGTGTGGCACTGAGCTGAGTTTTGATAACTTTGAAAGAGAAAGAGTTGTCATTTTCGTTTCTTTCAAACAGTTTCCTACCACCAATTGAAGAGTGTGCGCAAAACACTGCAAGCAATGTTTTTTTTCTTTCTTTGCCATAGCATCTACTGTTTGCTCATCCTCCAGAGCTCTGGATCATCAGGATCATCCTTAACATGTACTTTATCTTCTTGTTCAGTTAGGAAGAACTTTATGAAAATTGCATCTGCAGGCCAAGAGATATAGAGAGTTTTTTCACTACAGTTTACATTGACCCCTCATCTTCCGGTCAGACTGCTCAACTGAGTTAATAATTTTGTCCATCTTAATGCACTGAGGTTCACTGCTTTTGATATCAGTGTTCTGCAATGAAGTGGGCCATATTTACTGCTAACTACTGACAGAAAGTGCCCAAAATGGTAATCAATAACTAATGCTGTGTCTCAAAAATGTATTCTTCTGTAGTTAAACCAGGCGGGGAGTTCTAGTCCTCTGAAATGAGGCCAACGCGGAAGTAACTTAGAACTGCATTCTATCAAAAGGCCACCAGGGGGCGACCGTCTCTATACAAGTCAATGGAGAATTCACCAACTTCTCACTTGATTTCTAACCTCAGTAAACGTTTTCAAAATGTGTTTATGGTCTCAATCGCTAGTTTAAAGCCTTCTTCAATGCAGTATGATGTTCATTTGGGACATTTGACGATAAAGCAGGGTATGCATTAGGGCGTGGCTACGTTGTGATTGACAGGTTGATTGACCAATGTCCTCGAGATCCAGCCCTCACAACCATAGCAACCTCCCCGCTCCGCCCATGGCCCCCCCTCATGCCCATATAAGTAGAATCTGTGTTTTTATTTTTCCCAGCATGCACCTGAAATTTTCAAGATGGCCTTGCCTATATTCGAAACTATTGGTTCCGAGCAGCAGTCCACAAACCAATGGGTGACGTCACGGATGTTACGTCCATTTCTTTTATACAGTCTATGAGTTAAACTTAACACTTTGAATGCATCAGTGTTTTTTCAGTAGTTTTCACCATTTACCATCATGGGAAAATGTTTGTGCAGGTTTAAAAAAATCTGACGAGGTACCGTCAAAAGAGCCACTGCAGGAATCTCACCTTGACCTCATGGAAAACTTCATCTTTTAATTTTAGATCATATATATCACCACATTGTGTCGTAGTGCAAAATAATAAGTGCTTATCTTTGTTCAGTGCTGCTGATTGTGTGCCAGATCCAGCTGATGTCCTTGTTTACCATTTGCCCTGCTTGTTGTGGGGAAACCCAGAGAAACATGGAGCAGCAGGAGGGAAATTATATAAGCCAGAGGATATTTATGAATTCTACTGATGAAAATGAAGTTGTATCATATCCTGTATGTTAATTTTTATTGTTGTCTTTGTTTTATTTATTTATATACTTTATTTGTGGCTATTAGGAGTTGTAGTTTTCTGTCTTTCACATCTTTTAGATCTATGTAACAATTTTCTCTGCAAATACAGCACTGAAATTTAAATCCTTTGCCTCAACGCAGGTCAGAAAAATTTACAAAATTAACAATTTGTCTTCTAATCTAAGTTTGTCCTCTTACAGATCTTAAAACGAGACACACTATTTACACTTAAGAGACTGTGTTAGGTGAGTTTTGAATTTGAACTTTTTTTTAATTCAAGTTCACAAGGCTGCACTGAAATATGCCTGCAGCTTCCTACTGAGCGGGGCCATCCGCTTTTTGGGGTACATGGCTATAAAAGACCATGACGATGCTGAGGCTGTTTGAGCTTCAGTGCATCAGTGCCAGCGCTTCTTCCGCTGCCACCAACACCTGTACACAATTACAACCATTGTACAGTCCTGGCAGAATAAGCAGACAGGGATTATTAGAGAACTGGATGAGATAGGGTTTATAAGAGTCTCCTGGCCATTGTGCCAAATATGACACCATCTCTTTGATCGTGGACTGAATCAACAAAGTTTTGGATCTTCAGCTTGTCCAGGTATATAAACATTATCAGACACACAACCCAGTTGTTTGATGTGTCTGATTTTTTTTTTTTTTTTTTTGAAAACTAAAAACAACACGCACATCCGCTACCCAGTTGGGGGTGGGTGCTGGACCAAAAACAACTATAAGAGAAAAGTCCGTACACTATAGGAGCTCCCTTGCAGGTAGAATTTAATAAAGCATTAAAGCATGACGTTCCGAGCCATAAAGTGAGGAGGCTCAGAGACACTATACGTATTTCCGAACATTGAAGCACCATCAGAAACCAAGTTGCCTCAAGCCCTGTAGCATTACACAACGTCTCTACTCTTAAATAGATCGGTATCAAGGCTGTTAAACGTCCACACAGAGGGTGCGATATAAACTCTATGCTTCTCAAACGAGAACTGTTCTGGATCCAGACATTGGGAACACTGGCCCCTAAGGACCTAAATGAGGACTTTGACATCAGACCTTTTTTTGTAACTTCTGATGTATTCCTGTGAGTTGCTGTCTGATGTTTTTTAGAGTTTACAGTTTGAGGTCAATTTCATTTCGTTTATATCATTGTCCTTGCTTCTTTCAATGTTAATTGTCATGACATCTATACCAATACTATCTCCTTGATGTGATTCAGTGTTTTCTGGTTTACTGAGTATTATTTTGAGTAATATGGTCCCTATATTTGATGATTAAGAGGCGCCTCTAATAGTATTTTTATGTAATATGAAGGCCTTTACAGCTTGAGTCCTGTTTTTTAAGGAACATAAAAATCTATCTAGATGTTGATGTATATATGTGTATATATTTATATCTCTATGCACATCTCTAGAACAGTTTTTTTCTTTTTTCTATTGATGAATTAATTGAGACAAATGTACCACAAGTGTGTTAGGTCACATGACTGGGCCATGGGACTTTTAAAAGATGGCGTCTCTGAGCCTCCTCACTTCATGAGCATCTGAAGAAGAGCCAGTTCAGCTCGAAACGTCATGCTTTAATGCTTTATTAAATTCTACCTGCAAGGGAGCTCCTATGGTGTGCAGAATTTTCTCTTTTCTGATTCTTTTTTAACAGTGCTCAGATGTCCTAACCAGCATCTGGTGTTGAGGTCTATAGGTCTTTAGCACAGCAGAGTTTCTTAAGGAGCAACAGATGTTAAAAAAAAAAAAAAAAAAAAAGTCAGTCCTAATGACAGAAATCATGCAAAAACAAAGATGTACATACTGAAAATCTGCAGCTAAAAGTAATTTTTCTCATCATTTTGTGTTGGGACAAGATATTTCTTCGACATCTAACATTTTGGTAAAAGTTTGTGTCTTGATGTTGGTAGTTTTTGTTTACAGTTACATTTTCATTTGGCGTTTTTTTGAGACAGGTTTAGGGAAAACTTTGGATGCTGCTGCTGTAAATGAGAGAGAGTGTGAAGACCTGAAGCTGTGAAGGCCAGCTGTGATTAACATCTCTACTGTACTGCAGCTTCCGCTCTTAAAGCCAAGGGTACACTACAGGACTTTTGCCCTGATTTCAAGTACCAGATAAAACTTGGACTACTTTTCCAATTGCTTTATAATCAGTCCTAGAGTGAGAAGCTCAGAGACGGGGTTATTTTCGGTCCAGTCTTAGCAGTTCAACCAGCCAAGATAAATACATGCTCTAAAGTCGGCTACACTACACACCTGTTGGCAAGTGCACAAAATGTGTCAAACTAATCTATAGAAAAATCAGGAACACTAGTAACATGATTAATAACTTGCTTACACATAGACTGACCAAATAATAGTTCACTGTATAGTTACTGTATTAGTATTGTAATGTTTGTTGACTTTGGGGCATTTTGAACATTTTGCCTCCTACTTCCGTGACTTCTGAGTTAACATCAATGCACCTACATGGATTTATAAGGTGTGTAATGTATTCCTTGACCCACATGCTGATTTGGAGCATTTTGTTTTAAATAAATATTAATAATTTGAAGACTTTAAAAATGCATTTGTGTAAGTGGGGAAAGATTGTTGATGCCCTTCAAAAACCCGGTGAGGTAAGACATTTTCAAGTTTGCTGCTAGCTAACGTTAACTACCAAACTATTTTACCTTATCTCCTCGGCTAATCTTTATGATTAGCATCACTAGTTAGCTCAAGCAGTAATAAATGTTTGTTTAAGACCACATCTCAGGAAGCAGGTTTGGTGAAAAACTTTGTTTGTTAACTCTAATATGAGGGAAATTGACTTCTAAGCTAATGTAATCTTCTGGTCAGTTACTATGGTAACAGTCTGTGAGGCTTGTTCACTGGCAGCATTTCTTCAACAAGGTTTCTTTATGTCAACTGTAAAATTAAAGAAACATCTCAAATCAAATGTGGGCTTTTTTGTGCTAAAGATGTAGGGATCTCAGGCTTGTGTATTCTGGATGTGGGCCAGTTCTGGTTAATCTGTTTTTTTCTTGGTTGACATGTGGCATTGTTATGGTCAAGATCTGGGAAACAAGAGCGTGTATGCACGTGTGTATGTGTGTACGTATACGGGCCGCATGAAAGTGTCCGATGTGGGCTGGATCTGGGCCACAGCAATTTTGCTATCTGGGAAATCAGCGTCTAGTTAACTTAAAGGACTGCAGTTTCCGCTAATAAACATCTTCACAGCTCCAGTGATTACGGGCAGTGGGACTCGGTAACCTTGGTAACTCTACGTAACGGGACATTAACAAGTCCGGTAAAAATCCTGTTAAATGCCATCAGAGTCATCCCATCAAAATAAGGCCCTATGTTCCCCCTGTCTTATGTTCCCTAAAGGGTTTTCCACCAAACACCCTAAAGTTTCCTCAGGCCTGCATCCCAGAGCACAACATAACGTGCTGTTGCCCCCCTTAAGCTGCTTTTTCATCTAACACAGGGCTGTGGGAACATAGGGCTGTGGGAACATAGGGCTGAGGAAACATAGGGCTGAGGGAACATAGGGCTGTGTGAGCATAGGGCTGAGGGATCATAAGGCTGTGGAAAAAGGGCTGAGGGAACATATGGCTGAGGGAAGATAGGGATATGGGAACATAGGGCTGAGGAAACATAGGGCTGTGGAAAAAGGGCTGAGGGAACATAGGGATATGGGAACATAGGGCTGAGGGAACATACGACTGTGGGAGCATAGGGCTAAGGGAACATAAGTTTGTGGGAACATAGGGCTGAGGGAAGATAGGGCTATGGGGGCATAAGGCTGGGGAAACATAGAGCTGAGGGAACATAGGGCTGAGGGGATTTAGTGCTAAGGGAACATAAGGTTGAGGGAACATAGGGCTGAGGGAACATAGGGCTATGGGAACATAAGGCTGGGGAAACATAGAGCTGAGGGAACATGGATGCTCCCGTGCGACCCCGCTACAGCTATCTGTCCATCATATATCGCCTAGTGTGCCCCCTATCAACAAGTGTTTTTTAAGACAGTCATTAGGAGAGTCATAAACACGGCACTCCTGCGTTAACCGGCTCCAGAGCAGATTAACTTGAGGGTCAGATTTCAAACTGAGTGCTGACCCATCAGATCAGTGGAAATCCTACTGGATCTCAACACGGAGAAAACTCCTGAATTTATAAATAAGAAAGGAGTAACACACGTATATATTTATAGGTCAATGGAAACATTTTATTGCTCCAGGCTTTCACTCTGGTTTTAACGGAGAACGAAACCGAGAGATGGTTCACGACACAACACATGTAATAATGATTTTAATTGTACAAAGTGTATTTTCCCCCCCGAGTGACGGCTGACAGTGAAGATGATTTTACACTCTGATTGCATCACTGCCGCTCAGAATAACATGAGACAATTGTGTGATGATAAAAGACTGTGTTTTATTAGGAAAAAATAAAATAAATAATCCACACACTGTTAAATTGGGTTCCCGTTATTATAAAAGCAACATTTTCAGTCAGACAGACCTCATCAGTCATTTCCACCGTTTGCTTCTGTGGCAGAAACAGTCTGACATTACTTTTAAGTTGTTATTTTAATGTGCATGACATTCAGAACGGTTTCTTAAATAACAAATTAAATTGCAAAAATTACTCACCCTATAGTGAAGTCATATATAATAATACCTACTTGTATGTTTTCTAAACTTTAACCTACTTTTATTTGAAGTAAAGACATTTAAAATGCTACCGTTGGTTTTTAATGCATTGAATGGTTTATGGCTGAAAACACTTTATGATCTTCTGCTATGTTATTAACCTCCAGACCTCGCTCAGGTTGTCTGAGATGTGTCAAAACTAAACAGCAGTATTAATTTTTTATACTTTAAATATCTGGAGCAAACTGACAGAAAACGGCAGGTCTGCTGCAACTCTGTTCTTATAAATGAAGTCTGTCCGCTGCTGCCTTTTAATAAAATGATTCACTTATCACAAAGCACTAACTTTTATTCTTCTATTTTATCTGTCTTATTCTGTTTTGGCTTGTAGTTAAGTCTTGTTATCTTATTCTGGGGTTTTTTTTTTTTAAATATCCTTTTTGGTGCATTTCTTTTGCACTTTATCACAATGCTTTAATGTCTTACGTAAAGCTTTTTGAATCACTTTTTTGGTTGAAATGTGCCACATAAATACACTTTGCCTTGCCTTTTAATATTTGCATATTATCCCAATATATATAATATTGTATTTTTCATGTTTCTACATCTTATTCTGTTTTATAACATAACATCATTTTACATTTCATTTTGTTGAATGAGACTTTTTGCTGTCTGCATAACTGATTACGTATTGGTACAACCAGAACCCTTCAACGGAGAGTTTGCCCACTTCCTATTAATGCCATTGTACCGAAATTGGCTGCTGTTCACCTATACCCCTTTTCCACCGAGCTGGAGCCAGTGCTGGTTTGGAGCTAGTGCTAGAGCCAGTGCTCAGTTGGTGCAAATAAAAAAATAAACGTTAACCCCGCTAGCCGGCTAATAACCGCTAGTCTGCTAATAAACGTTAGCCACGCTAGCCGGCTAATAAACATTAGCACCGCTAGTCTGCTAATAAACGTTAGCCCCGCCCCCACTCCGCTGATGTAATCAGTTCTTGCTTTAGACCAGCAAAGAGTTGGTGCTTGCTCTGGCTCCGTTCTGAGGCTCGGGGCTGGAGCTTTGGCGGTGGAAAAGCAAAGAACGGGTGCTTAGTCAGGCTCTGGCTCCGAACCAGCACCAGCTCCAGCTCGGTGGAAAGGGGGAACTAGAGGGCACTCACGAGGTAAAGGACCTTTCCAAATCCCGCCAAAAGAGCAACCAGGATGAGGCAGATGGCCTTCATCTTGAGATCTGTGTCTTCTTGATTTAACTCAAGAAATTGGTTGAAACCAGTTCAAATGTGGTGAGTTGAAGAATTCCTTTTTTATTTTGTTTTTTAAAAGTTTTCTCAATGTTACGATTGAGTTTTACTTTTCTCACTGTTTAATTATGCTTATTATCCTCAAAATACACACACCTCATGGTTTTCTCTGTGTGTGTTTTGGTGTAGAGTCAGATTAAAACATGTTCTATGAATAAAATATCTGAATTGAGGACTGATACAGCTTTACTTGGAAGAGTGCTTTTTAGTTTTAAATTAGGTCAATTGGTAAATCTTCCTTTTGATCATATACTGTACATCATTTGGTACAATCCACATACATATTTTAAAAAGTTTCAGCTTTAAGTTTTGGTTTTAACTCATAGTTTGCATCCTTGTTACAGAATGTGCATTCCTGTCTTAGCTGCAATTAATGAACTTAAGAATACATAAATATTAAATATAGGACATGTCTGTATTTAGCCTTAGGTTGCTGCTGCTCTAAGCCGGCCTTACCATTAACGCAGATCTGTGATATATGTATCTGATCTAAACTGTTAAAAAGTTGTTAAACAGGAAGTAATTTTTTTTATTGCCACCCCAAAAAGGACATTTAAATAATTTCCTCTTGAAACGGTCCTCTGATGGCAGACACAGGCCCAGCGGACAACCAGCCTGTAAGCCGTGTCACAGCACGCCTGGGGAAAGGGACACAATGTCAATATTCATACGTTTTTATTAATATAATCAAAAAGTATAATATACTGTAGGTAGTTATAGTCTAAATATGGTCATCTTGTAATAGAGGAGCATAAAAGTATTCAAACTGCTTTCATGTTGTCTCCAATTTGCTGTTTATCTACTTAGCTATTGTTCTTTTATTATTCTTTAACCTTCGTGTCGTCCTCCCGGGTCAAATTGACCCCGTCTGTTTTGACTCTTCCTTCCTTCCTTCCTTCCTCCCTCCGTTCCTTCCTTCATTCCTAGGCTCCTCCCTTCCTGCTTTCCTTCCTTCTCTCCCTTCTTCTCTCCTTCCTTCCTTCCTCCCTCCTTTTCTTCCTTCATTCATAGGCTCCTTCCTTCCCTCCCTTCTTCCTCTCTTTTCCTTTCTTCCTCCCTTCCTTCATTCCTTCCTTACTCCTTTCCTTCCTTCCTCCCTCCTTTCCTTCCTTCTTCCTCCCTCCTTTCCTTCCTTCTTCCTTCCTCCCTTTCTTCTTCCCTTCCTTCCTTCATTCCTAGGCTCCTCCCTTCCTGCTTTCCTTCCTCTCTTCTCTCCTTCCTTCATTCCTAGGCTCCTCCCTTCCTGCTTTCCTTCCTTCTTTCTCTCCTTCCTTCCTTTCCTCCCTTCCTTTCTCCCTCATTTCCTTCCTTCTTCCTTCCTCCCTCCTTTCCTTCCTTCTTCCTTCCTCCCTCCCTTCCTTCCTTGACACAAGGACAGTAGGACTTGGTCCAAAAGACTTTCATTATAATTTTATAGAAAACCAGACAAAGAACTCAACAGACTAATAGATGATTTCTACCCTAAACATACTCTCGTCTGCTGGCCTGAAGAGGTCCGCGCTCCTGCCTGAAGTACACGCAGGCACTCTGTAGCTCAAAGGGATCCGCACAGCCAGCTTCAAAGCCGCAGTGAACTGTCAGGCGTTGTATATCAGGTCTACGGGTGAAATTCTCCACTAAGGGTCCTGAAGGCATCCAACTCCCTGCAGCCACATACTCTCCTCAGCGGAGAACATGAGCTGGCATTTCCCACACAAACACCTATAAAAGTAAACGTTTATCAGGAAACTGTCGCCAAGTGCTTACTCATGTGGGAATGTCGGGTCTTTATAAAATTAAAGTGCATTGAGATGACTCTGTTGTGATTTGGCGCTATACAAATAAAGATTGATTGATTGATTGATTGATAGTTTAGTTATATTGCACAATGTGAGATACAAGCATTACTTGCACATTAATTACTGTTATGGGTAAAATATGATACTCAGTTACTAGGTTTGTCATAGCCTGACACATGGAAGCAAACTGTATAATGCTGTGATGTGAGCACAATGTTAGATATCATTAGCTAATGTCCATAGATATAACAGTATTTCAATCAGGAGGGACCAGAGAATGAAGTAAAAGTATGTTTATTATGCAGGAAACTGTTTCTCTAGTTGCCACTGTCGCCAAGTGCTTGCTCATGTGGGAATGTCGGGTCTCTTTAAAATTAAAGTGCATTGAGATGACTCTGTTGTGATTTGGCACAATACAAATAAAGATTGATTGACTGATTGATAGTTTAGTTATATTGCACAGTGTGAGATACAAGCATTACTGGCACATTAATTACTGTTATGGGTAAGATACGATACTCCTGCCTGTATTAGATGACATACTAGTTCTGCCGTAGCCTGACACATGGAAGCAAACTGTATAATGTAAGCACAACTGCACTGGCTCCCCATTTCACACCGTATACAATTCAAAATCCTCCTGCTCACCCACAAATCACTTAACAACCTGGCCCCCACCTACCTCACAGACCTGCTCCACCATTACACCCCCTCCCGTGCCCTCCAATCCTCAGAGGGAAATCTCCTTGCCCTACCCCCTTGGACCAAGCACTGAACTTGGGGGTACAGAGCCTTCTCCGCTACCACCCCCCCCCCTCTGGAATTCACTCCCCAAACCCATCAGAGACTGTACAGACCCCCATACCTTCAAATCACTCCTAAAAACATACCTTTTTAAACAGTTCTTTTAACCTCTTTCCATTTTATGTCTGATTTTTAATCTTCTACATTGTTTATTCCACTTTGTTCTATATTTTTTGTGTCCTCTGTAAAGCGTCTTTGAGTACTTGTAAAAGCGCGTTACAAATAAAATATCATTAGCTAATAAATCATATCCTTTATTAGCTAGATATCATTAGCTAATAAAGATATATAGACGTATACAGTATTTCAGCTAATCAGGAGGGACCAGAGAATGAAGTAAAAGTACGTTTATTATGCAGATGATATTAATGATTAGGTATTGTTAAGGTCTTTGGTGCTTGGACTCTGGAGGGATTAGATGCTTAAGTAATCTTATCTCACAAAAACAACTCTGAGTCACTGTTACATATGTACAAATATATTTTTTCTGATATAATTTTCGTACATATTGATTCACTGGGGTCTCCAACCTCTTTAAATGACTCTTGAATGAAAAATGACAGAGTAATGACAACATTAGGTCTGTTATAAATCCACAAGTCAATACGTTTGAGAACCTGATCAGCAGCCTTCACATTTCCCTTCTCCTGCAGCTATAAATTTCACTTGTTTTGGTAAATCATCTTCTCCTCGCAGTAATAAAACTGTACAACTAGTGGAGTGGAGCCGCCACCTCACTCGAGTCATTACTGCGGCCGTTTTATTCATTTTATTCATTGAGTTGTCACACAGTATGTTCACGCTTGAGTGCGACTCCTGCACCCCGTAGGCTGCTGTAAGGTGAATTGTGTGAACCTCTCGGTTTATGGCTGAGGTGATTCTTTCCTGAGCGGTCAAGGTGAGGAGTAAATGGAACAGTTTTCGGTAGTCAGGGCTTCAACCTGCTCTGAGCACTTTGTTTGCAAAATTACATCAACTTCCCTGTTGAACTGATGTCAGATTGTTCATGCGTAACTACAAGTGGCTGTTTGTTGGTAGCACTTTGCTGCTGAGGTTGATCTGTGGGTTGTTTGTGTTGTCGAGTAGCTTATTTCGGATCAGATTTGGGTTCAGATCATAGACTGTATAAAAGAAATGGACGTAACATCCGTGACGTCACCCATTGGTTTGTGGACTGCTGCTCGGAAGCCAATAGTTTCGAATCTAGGCAGCGCCATCTTGAAAATTTCAGGTGCATGCTGGGAAACATAAAAACACAGATTCTACTTATATGGGCATGAGGCGGGGCCATGGGCGGAGCGGGGAGGTTGCGAGGGCTGGATCTCGAGGACATTGGTCAATCAACCTGTCAATCAGGACGTAGCCACGCCCTAATGCATACCCTGCTTTATCGTCAGATATAAAATCAGGGAGGCCAAAATGTCCCAAATGAACATCATACTGCATTGAAGAAGGCTTTAAACTAGCGATTGAGACCATAAACACATTTTGAAAACGTTTACTGAGGTTAGAAATCAAGTGAGAAGTTGGTGAATTCTCCATTGACTTGTATAGAGACGGTCGCCCCCTGGTGGCCTTTTGATAGAATGCAGTTCTAAGTTACTTCCACGTTGGCCTCATTTCAGAGGACCAGAACTCCCCGCCTGGTTCAGATATGTACAGGTTTATTCAAGAAGCTGAATTTTTACGAATTTTTTAACAAACCTGATGCTGCTTTTAGGACAATTTTTAAAGATATTTTTGAATTGCTCATCTCTCCAACCCTTATCATTTGTCACTGAGCCATGTTTAGTTTGGATTATTAAAACAGTTATCAGACCAACAGCTGCAGCTTTCTAAATGAGATCAAGCTGAGACCTTTTCTGGAGGCGAGACAGGAGAAAAAAAGGCTATTCCAACTTTGAGATCATGAATCTTAAGATTTTTTCTCTGCGTATAGATTATATAGTACACAGATTTTCTTACTGACTTCAAATTGCTGTTTAAGTTCAGCTCTAATTTCCAATTTAGCGTTTGGTTTTCGACATCTGAAGAACGGGAGGAAATGGAGTGTAAAACTAATATGCTTGATATAACACCAAGTTACTTTTCAGGCCAGTTAAAAACACTTCAAAACTTTTTCTAAATTGCATTACATTAATCACAGAAACATGAAATCATAATTTATGCTCTGATTAACTGCGTGGCTCTAACTCGGATCACAAACATAAACTCGCCCTTAAATAACCCCTCTGTCGCTACTCCGCTTCCATGATTTTTCCGCACATTTAATAAGTTGTGTTTTCACTGAAGTCAAACTTTTTTTTCTTTTTTTTTTCTTTTTTTTGGTGGGTGCATCTACAGTGCATTTCTGATTCTATCTCTCACGAGCGCATCCATCCCACAACACAAACAGGGAGTGATTTATTGTAGCAGACAGCCAAGCGCTTTCATTGTCAGAGGGGTTGGTAATAGGAGGCAATTGAAGAGTGAAAGAAACATTGTGTTGCTTTAGAGGAGGAACTATAGCGAGGAGCGCTGAGGGAAATGCGCTGTTCTTTTCTGTCACCCTCCTCATCAAACCCCGGCCTGCATCCACATCCGAGAGAGAGTGCGGCACACACCTCCACAGGATCTGGACTCATTCATTCCTCCCAGACAACTGGCTCACATTGTGTTCATGCAAAAAAAAACAAGAATATTAATTACATTTGTGTATTCAGGCTGATTTTCTCTGGGATTTAGGTTAGGTGGAGCGGTTCGTGGGTAAAATACAAAATAGTAATGCATGATCCAGAAATATCTACAGGTTTGTTTAAACTTTTATTTTACTGTAAGATTATGTTAGGTTTTATAAAAGACCACAGAGTATTGTAAATGTGTATTTATTTATATTATGGGGCTCTACAGGAATATCTTTGCATGATTTACAGTTAAAGAAAACTCCTTATTCATCTTATACTGGCCCTTTATGCAGCCTCTTCAAAAACTATATATGTATGTCTTTCACTCTAAGTTTATATCAGGTATTATAAAAGAGTACTGAGTATTGTAAATTTGTATTTACTGATGTTTAAAGGAGACATATCATGCATATTTCTAGGTATATATGTATATTCTGTAGAGCTGGGTGTCGGTACTCAGTGCCTTTAAGGTATTGACCGAAATAAATCGACACCTAGTAGTGTTGAAACATCTCCTGTCAAACGGACTTCCTCACATCCAATCAACGCAAGCGTTCTTCGATTTAATGCGATGTGTGACTGGCCCAATGCCACAGCAGCAGCAGCAGTTCTTCAATCAATAAATATTAATAAATTGAAGACTTAAAAAATCTAACCATTTAAATGTGGGCATCAAATTTAAAAACAGTAAATAGTCAATAAAACACCATATCAACTAGTTCGGCATGATCTTACATTATAACTTTTATATTAAATAAAGCTAATGGAATACTATTGTTCTAAATATTACATTTAATCTGGGTAACCATGGAGACCAGGAAACATTTAGTCATTATTAGTATAAGTCCACTTAAATACACTGTAGGTGATAAAATATTTTTGGTTACACCATTTGACATTTTCAGGAGCATTCAGTCTTACTTTTGGTTTAAAAGAAATGGTGCAAATGACATAAAACCAAAAAAAAAAGATATTTTTGAATTGCTCATCTCACCAACTCTTATTTGTCACTGAACTGTGTTTATTTGATGTTAATGCTCCTTTAGTCAGAGTAGTGAGTTACGTAATGTGCAGCAGAGATTTGAATGAAAGCTGCATTAATAATAATAGTAACTTAATCTTTTTGTTTCAGTAACTATTTTTAAACAGCTCATTAGTGGCTTGTTTGACACCCAGAAGGAAAAGACACAACAATAATTAAAGATTTATTTATTGAGGAACTTTCATGGATATCTAGAGAGACCTGAGAACAGGTTACATGAAAGCTACAGAGGATCACATTCACATCACAATCAAAAGCAGGCGGCACCGAGAGACGCACCGTTTAATTGAGAAAATAATTGGCGGATTAATCGATCGTGAAAAATCATTGTTAGTAGAAGCCCTCGTGAATTCAGCATGTTGCAGAAAAACTACCTTTATGAATTCAATCTACTCCAGAATTAATCAATTTTGGGCCGAGTGGGTGCCGACGAGACTTCAAAACTACCTGAGAGACACAAATATCTGACGTGTTACGGACTTTTTAAGTTATTATTGCTGACATCATCATTTTTATGTCCACTTAATGAGTTTAAGTCGAGTATTAACTCTTCTATTTAGCTTTCAGTGCTTCTTTAACCTTCCTGTCGTCCTCCCGGGTCAAATTGACCCCGTCTTTTTTGACTGTTCCTTCCTTCCTTCCTTCCCTCTTTCTTTCCTCCACCCTTCCTTCTTTCCTCTGTTCTTCTTTCCTTCCTTCCTCGTTTCCTTTTTCCGTCCTTCCCTCCTTTCTTCTTTCCTCCCTCCCTTCCTTTCTCCCTCCCTCCTTTCCTTCCTTCTTCCTCCCTTCTTCCCTTCCTCCCTCCTTTCCTACCTTCTTCCTCCCTTCCTCCCTTCCTTCCTTCCTTTCTCCCTCCCTCCTTTCCTTCCTTCTTCCTCCCTTCCTTTCTCCCTCCCTCCTTTCCTTCCTTCTTCCTCCCTTTTTTCCTTCCTTCCTCCTTTCCTTCCTTCTTCCTCCCTTCCTTCCTTTCTCCCTCCCTCCTTTCCTTTCTCCCTTCCTTCCTTCCTTCCTTCCTTCCTTCCTCCCTCCTTCCTCCCTTCCTCCCTCCTTTCCTTCCTTGACTTGAGGACAACAGGAGGGTTAATGCTGGGAAGGTAGCGTACGGAGAGTTTATGAAGAGCTAGTTTGAAGAAAAGAGTGAAAAGGTAAAATCAAAGAGGCTGAAAAGGTTCTCCTGTCACTTCCTATAGCCAATACATTCAATACCAATAACATATTGATAACCGGAGCTCGAGTCTCTGCTCAGCATGTGTTGACGCAGTACCTGCCATCGCTTGACCTCCTGTTGGCCGACTCTTAGAAAATGTGCGCTGTCCTTGCGGCTGAAGGTGTGAGTGTATCTGTCTAAAGTGGCCGACAGCCTTTGTCCCTCAGCACTCAGACTTCCTGATTGCTGTTATTTGGTCAGCCATGGCACCCGCTTGCTGCAATTTACAAGACACAAGAGGTTGTGTGTGTGTGTGTGTGTGTGTGTGTGTGTGTGTGTGTGTGTGTGTGTGTGTTATGTGAGTGACGAAGAGAAGAGAGAAAGAGGAAAAAAAAGAGGAGAGAAGAAGAAGAAGAAGAAGAAGTAGGAGAGTGAAAGGGAAAAGAGAGGAGAAGAGTGTAGCAATTTGGAGTAAGCACAAGTGTGTGTTTCCAAAAATGTGTGTGTGCGTGAGTGTATAGTGTGTTCAAGTAGCAATTTGGAGTAAGCAACTGTGTGCGTGTCCGTGTGTGTGTGTATGTGTTTGTGTGTGTGTGTGTGTGTGTGTGTGTGTGTGTGTGTGTGTGTGTGTGTGTCGACAGCTCCAGCAGCTTTTCGAGTGGCTACTTTGATGTCTGACCCACTTTGGCTGTTGCTGAGTATAAAGCTATTTATTTAGTTTGGAGTGTGTGTGTGTGTGTGTGTGTGTGTGTGTGTGTGTGTGTGTGTGTGTGTGTGTGTGTGTGTGTGTGTGTGTAAAGCTATTTATCTGGCTGGCAGTGGACTGGGAGAGTTTTGCTGTGTGTGCTGTTGGACCCCTCAGCATCTGCTGGTGGAGACAGCAGAACATCTCACGCTCCGTCTCCTCCTCCTCCTCCTCCTCCTCCTCCTCTTCCTCCTCTTCGTCTTTCTTTTCCACCCTCACCATTTTCTTCTTTCTCCAGCACCTTCTCCTCTTCCTCTTCCTCCTCCTCCTCCTCCTCCTCCCCTGCACTTAATATAATGTCTTCTCCTCTTCATGCCTCATAGTACACCGTCCCTCCATCTTCCGCATGCCATTAACTCTCTGTGATATAGTGGTTAGTTGCGGCTCTCAGCTCTGATTGGCTGAATGGTGTTAGACGCTGTTGCAAAGTACCAAATAAATCTTTTTTTCTCTCTCTCTCTCTCTCTCTCTCGCTCTCTCTCTTCCTGCCAGACTTCACCATGAGTAACCAGAAATAAACACAGCACACTCTGGCTTAGAAGTGCTGTCATTGAAAGAAATGACAAGTACACAATCTTAAAGGGCTGAAACTACCCAGCTTTCTATCCACACACACACACACACACACACACACACACACAAGTCTTTCTTTCTAGTAACACACACTTTTATTTATGCACCTGTCTCCTAATTAAATAGTGACATCGGTGAAATGTTTAACAGTGCAGTCTCTTTTTTTTCTTTATGTGCAACTTTTTAACTTTTAACTGTGCACTACTTTATCTAAAAAGTGTTGACTGTACTTGTTGTAGATTCTTGTTGACGTCCTGGCTCTCGTCCAAAAGCCTTCTCCAGCTGGGAATGGGTGTTTAAATTTGCTCTTCCAGGCAGTTTAACACCACAGACTGTGAAAAAACATATAATGGATGTATAGTAGGCACCGTGACGTCACCCTCGTTGGATTGTGGAGTTTGCATTAACCACTAATGTGTTTTTGCATGCAGATACTGTATAGCTTTATCAGTCATTAATAGATGGGTGATTCATCCTTTTATTAATGTTTCAGAGAGCAGAGAGAGTGTTTTTCTTTAGGTTTGACGCTATACGTTAACAATCACACAATATTATGATTTCATCTTATGTCAAACAAGAGAACAAAAGACCCCTAATTATGTTTTGGTCAGTGATAAATAAGGGTTGGGAACATGAGCAATTCAGAAATATCTTTAAAAATTGTTTTAAAAGCAGCATCAGGTTTTAGTATTTAGTATTTTTGTTGGTTTTATATCATTTGAAATGAGATTTGCACCATTTTTAACCAAAGTAAGACTGAATGCTCCTGAAAATGTCAAATGGTGTAACCACAAAAGAATGATAAATATTAAATATTTTATCCACCTACAGTGTATTTAAGTGGGTTCAGACTAATAATGACTAAATGTTTCCTGGTCTCCATGGTTACCCAGATTAAATGTAATATTTAGAACAATTGTATTCCATTAGCTTTATTTAATATAAAAGTTATAATGTAAGATCATGCCAAACTAGTTGATATGGTGTTTTATTGACTATTTACTGTTTTTAAGCAAGTTGAATTATTTGGTACAAAGTTTTTATGGTTACACCACTTAGACATTTTTACCATAATCCTCTAATATATTCTCTCAAAATGGATTAAAAGCAGAAATTTGATGCTGGGTCCACAAATAAAGGATATGTGCAAGTTATTCATACGTTTATTTTCTAATTTTAACCCTTTAAATTTGACTAAACCACATGGACACAAAAAAAGTAATTGGCCCTCGTATGAACCTTATATAAACCATATGCCTGCCTTCTCACTGGTTTACAAGTTTCAAACTAATGAAGCTGCAAAAAAAACCCCAAAAAAACCCCAAAACTTTTATTTAAGATAAAATAAACCTTTATTAGTCTCATGGTCGGGGAAATTTACAGTATTGCAGCAGAAAAAATAGAAAGAACATCAATAAAAAAGAATAAAGAACAATAAAAAAGTACACAAGTAATAAAAACAATAGTAGTAAAAATATTGTATAAAAAAAAGAAAAAAAAGAGGATTGATAGTGCACAGATTTTTAAAAAGTGAAAAATACATATTGTTGTCCTAGAGTCAAGGAAGGGAGGAAGGAAAGTAATGGGGAGGAAAGAAAGAGAGAAAGAGGGAGGAAGGACAGACGGAAGAAGTAAGTAAGGAAGGAAAGAAGGAACAGTCGAACCAGACGGGGTCAATTTGACCCGGGAGGACACGAAGTTTAAACTAATGAATGGAGACAATAAAGGAAATTATAGTTAGTTGCAGGTCAAGGAAGGACAGGAGGAAGGGAGGAAAGAAGGAATGAATGAGGAAGGGAGGAAGGAAGGAAGGAAGGAAGGAAGGAAGAAAGGAAGGAAAGGAGAAAGGGAAGGAATGGGGAAGGAAGGATGGAGGAAGGAGAGAAGGAAGGAAGGAAGAAAGGATAGAGGGATGGAGGAAGGGAAGAAAGAAGGAAGGAATGAGGAAGGGAGGAAAGAAGGAAGGAAGGAAGGAAGGAATGAGGAAGGTAGGAAGGAAGGAAAGGATGAAGGGAAGAAAGAAGGAAGGAAGGATGGAGGAAGGAGAGAAGGAAGGAAGGAAAGGAGGAAGGAAGGAAGAAAGTAGTAAAGAGGGAGGAAGGAAAAGAGGAAGGAAGGAAGGGTGGAAGGAAAGGGGGAAGGAAGGAAGGAGGAGGGAGCAAAGAAAGAGGGAGGAATGAAGGAACAGTCAAAAAATATGGGGTCAATTTGACCCGGGAGGACGACAGGAGAGTTAATAGTTCAGTTTACCTAAATACTGATATTACATAGTTGTGTCTACAGTTCCTTTCTCAGTGAGCAGAAGTTGCATCTCTTCTCCTTTCTTCTCTTTTGTCCCCTTGGGGCAATAAAACTGATCGGGGCAAGATTCGGACTACTGCGGTGAAGATGGTGACCTTTGTTTTCACGAGAGAAGTCAGAAGAAACTTTCCTCCATTTCATCCATGTTATTCTCCTCTTCTAATACTTTCTTTTCAACTCACTCTCTCCACCAAATAACTACTTTCACATCACCAACTCAGTGAAATAGAGGCTCAGGTGCTTTTTATAGTCCTATGAAAGAAAGCTGCTGCCCTCCGCTGCAGGGTCGCGGCGCTAAGGTTTTCTTTTTAATGATATCTTTTACATTTGACACAAACACAAAGGCACAGTTCAATCAGGAGAGACTCAGAGAATGAAGCTAAACGAGTTATTATACAGATGATATTGATGATTAGGTATTGTGAAAAGTCTTTAATCTAAGTACGAAACTCACCCTTTGAGTCCAGACCATAGACTGTATAGAAGAAATGGACGTAACATCCGTGACGTCACCCATTGGTTTGTGGACTGCTGCTCAGAAGCCAATAGTTTCGAATCTAGGCAGCGCCATCTTGAAAATTTCAGGTGCATGCTGGGAAAAATAAAAACATGGATTCTACTTATATGGGCATGAGGCGGAGCCATGGGCGGAGCAGGGAGGTTGCTATGGTTGCGAGGGCTGGATCTCAAGGTTGGTCAATCAACCTGTCAATCAGGACGTAGCCACGCCCTAATGCATACCCTGCTTTATCATCACATATAAAATCAGGGAGGCCAAAATGTCCCAAATGAACATCATACTGCATTGAAGAAGGCTTTAAACTAGCGATTGAGACCATAAACACTTTTTGAAAACGTTTACTGAGGTTAGAAATCAAGTGAGAAGTTGGTGAATTCTCCATTGACTTGTATAGCGACGGTTGCCCCCTGGTGGCCTTTTGATAGAATGCAGTTCTAAGTTACTTCCGCGTTGGCCTCATTTCAGAGGACCAGAACTCCCCGCCTGGTCCGGACACTGGTGGTGTTTGCTGATGAGGTTGATGATGAAGTGATGCATTGGACACAAAAAAAACATAATTGACCTGTAAATCTTGGAAAACTCAGACATATCTGGTTTTATTATTTTAGGCTCAGAAATTTCCTCGGCAGTTTAGTTTTTATCAAGAGTAAATAATGTGTTTGTTGGGACTATTTTCAGCTGCGGACGAATACACATTTTTTTCTAAATGAGTATTTCAGACAACAGGATGGGCAATGTGGGAATGATAGAAAATAATAAACTATAATGTTAATTTTCATTGTAATAAAGGAACGTGTCAGCTAGTGGAGCCAGAAATAAGATATATTAGGCTTTGGCCACACAGGCGGTACTTGTCAGGAGGATCGCCTCAGTGTTGTTTTTATTTTTCCTTTTTTAGGAGTTTGTTAGTACTGTAGTAATAAAAATGTAAAATATCACCTTTACAGTCTGCCATGGAGATGAGCAGTTTGTGCTTGTTTACAGTATATTAGTGCAGGTTTCCATGTTTCAGGATTTCTTTAATACAGTTTCTTGTCTCCAGATGGTTTGCATCACACACATGTATAAAATTAAATCAACGTTTATTAGAAATAGAGAAAAGAAACTCTCACTGCTACAAGATTTATCTGGCTTGTTTAATTGTAAAAAAATATATATATATAAAAAATATTTAACCCTCCTGTTGTCCTCGAGTCAAGGAAGGAAGGAAGGAAGGAAGGACGGATGAAGTAAGGTAGGAAGGAGGGAGGAAGGAAAGGAGGGAGGGAGGGAGGGAGAAAGGAAGGATGGAAGGGAGGAAGAAGGAAGGAAGGAAAGGAGGAAGGAAGGAAGGACGGATGAAGCAAGGTAGGAAGGAGGGAGGAAGGAAAGGAGGGAGGGAGGGAGGGAGGGAGGATGGAAGGGAGGAAGAAGGAAGGAAAGGAGGAAGGAAGGTAGGAGGGAGGGAGGAAAGAAGGAAGGAAGGATGGAAGGGAGGAAGAAGGAAGGAAAGGAGGGAGGAAGAAGGAATGAAGGAAAGGAGGGAGGAAAGAAAGAACAGTCAAAACAGACGGGTCAATTTGACCCGGGAGGACGACATGAAGGTTAAAATGATAAATAATAACCAATATTTTCTTGTATAACTGGTGCGATTAAAGCTGCTAATCTAATGATAACAGCGTAAACGACAGGACTAGTAGCTTCTTTTGACCTTTGAATGAAATGAATCTCACTTCAATGTCCATTTAGTTACTGTTCTGGAGCTTTCAGTCATATCACATGATCGTCATCAGCACACATTTACATTCCTCTTGTTCTTATTCTACTGTATTTATTTTTGGCAACATTGCTTGTTAGTGCACATAAATCATGTAGGCTTGTAACCAAAGATCATTTTCATTATTGCTTCATCTTTTCTTGGTTTTATTGGCTAATTGCTTCATATATAAAATGTCAGAAAATAGTGTAAAGACTTCAAATTAACAGTTCAAAGCTCAAAAATGTTGAGTTTATGGTCATATAATGTGGAGAAAAGCAGCAAATCTTCCTATTTAGAGAAACTGAAACAAAGAAATGTTGTTGAGAAATGAGTCAAACATTTTATAAATCATCTGAATAGTTGATTGCTATTTTAATTATCTGTCAATCATCGAATCAATCACATTAAATTCCTCCATCACAACATGAATCAGACACAATATTTTCATTTATTTGGGACAATATACGTCAAACTGACCTGTCAAACCTCAACCTGAGTCACAGTTTGACGCCTCAATCCTCGGCTGGGGGATGAGGAAGAGGCTGACTTTATGGATCCATTTGAGTTTTAACCTTTGATTTGAAATGAAAACTTCCCTCACAGAGGAAACCTTCCCGACACGCGCTGGGATTTAAGTCAGGTCAGCGGAGATGGAAGTAAATAGACACTTTGATCCACCAGCTCAGCCTCCTCACTCTGTCCGCGCTTTGCAATTTCAGTGTGAGACCTGTGACTGTATGTACTGACTGTGTGCTTCGTATAAGCTTTTCATGTCGGCCGAAACATATTTCTCGAATTTTTCACGCATTCGGTATCTTGCTGCAGTTGGTGACTGTCCTTCTGAGACAAAAAAAAAAAAATGTAGTTGTGTACACCAAAAATCACATGTTTATGTTCTTAAGACAAAGTGTGAATCATGCTTTGTCTTGTAGAGCGGAGCAAATGGGATGATGTTATTTTAGAGAAACAGTGAAGGAACATGAAGGAAGTCTACTGCCAATTTATCACAGTGGCCACTTACGGTACTGCAACTAAAACTCATTTTCCCCATAGACCACCATTGTAAAAGAGACATCTAATATATATAAGATATAACTTTTGACAGGAAACCTCAGTAAACAGCAAACATTACTCCTTAAAGTGTCTGGCCTCATCCTGGGATCTTTGTTGCCATGGTTACGATGATAACTAATAACTTATGTGGTTGACATAAGAGACATCTAATATATTCCTTAATCCCTCAAATGGAAAATGAGATGTAAGAAAACATGATTTAATGTTACTAGTTATGTCATTTGCACCTAAAATGAAACATTTCCACTCATGGTTTTAATATATTTGTGATTTTATGAGTTGTATCTCCACCAGGATGCGTTGCCCTTATTAAAGTATAAAATGGTGATAATGGTAAAAACAGTTAAATGTGTTATCTAACATATAAAAGTGATACATTCTGGTCATTAATATCACACATACTAGTTTCTAAACTGATTTTTATCATTTCTATCAAAGTATAGACCTACAACAAGCTTCAACAGGATGTTAAAGAGTCTGTATCTCCTGGTGCACGCTGCCTGTTTAAGGGTTAAATAAGATGTAAGATATAACTTTTGACAGGACACCTCAAAAGTGTGTGGCTTCATCCTGGGATCTTTTGTTGCCATGGTTACGATGATAACTAATACCTTATGTGGTTGATGTTAGAAGATGATTGTGGTCACGGTTTTAAAAAAAAAAATACCATAAAACAATGTTGACTTGTAGTTAAAAACAGGATGTCCTGCGTTAAAAGCCTGATTTTCTAGCTTTTAGTTTTTCCATAGACGTTACACCCTAACCTCAACAAAGCAGTCATTTTTAATCTATTGTTTCCTAAACACTAATGGTCCGTTATATTTGAATCCAAATCATGTTGTCTTCCTGTCTTCTTCCCCAAACTTAACAGGGCGGCTGTGGCTCAGGAGGTCGAGTGGTTGCCTTAATATATCAGAAGATTGGCGGTTTGATTCCCGTCTCCTCCAGTCCACATGTCGATGCGTCCTTGGGCAAGATACTTTACACCAAATTGCTCCCGATGTCTGGCGCCAACAGTGTCTCCTCCTGATGAGCAGGTTGGTTGGATTGTTACTTGTAGTGTAAAAGCACTTTGAGAGATAAAAAAGACTAGAAAAATAACTATATTTTAGAGTAACAGTCTGCACATGAAGGAAGTCTACTGCCAATTTATCACAGTGGCCACTTACGGTACTGCAACTAAAACTCATTTTCCTCACCACCATTGTAAAAGAGACATCTAATATATAAAATAAAAGATATACATTTTTTGACAGGAGATCTCGAACAGCAACCAAAGTTAAACATTACTCCTTAAAGTGCTTGGCCTCATCCTGGAATCTTTTGTTGCCATGGTTACGATGATAACTAATAACTTATGTGGTTGATGTTAATTGAATCCAAATCATGTTGTCTTCCTGTCTTCTTTCCCAAACTTAACAGAGCAGCTGTGGCTCAGGAGGTCGAGTGGTTGGTTTAATACATCAGAAGATTGGCGGTTTGATTCCCGTCTCCTCCAGTCCTCCTCCATGTCGATACTTTACATGAAATTGCTCCCGATGTCTCCGCCAACAGTGTCTCCTCCAGATGAGCAGGTTGGTTGGATTGTTACTTTGAGAGGTAAAAAAAGACTGCTAGAAAAAGCACTACTGTATATAAGTACAGTCCATTTACAGTAAAGTGGATCTAATCAACACTTTATATTAACAATGTATGAAATGACAAGTGTGTAATGTTAGAGGTGTTGCTCCTAGAGATGAACCTGTAGAGATTTATCAGCTCATTATTTAGCTGTCTTGTTTCAACTTGACTGCTTTGTTACTCTCAGCGTAGTTTTTTTTTTAACAGACACAGTTAGCTGCAGACTAGCTGGTGAACATAGTGGAGCATTTAGCAGCTAAAAAGCCAGTTGTTTCCCTCAGGAGCTGGTGGAGAACAAAAGCAGAGCTAAAAATGAATATTGGATTTACATTCACCAGGTGGACAGAAACGTGACTCAAAATAAATGATAATGTTGTGTGACTGTTTACAAGGGGAGGGGGGAAAAATCAATACAGCATAGTATTGATCTTTTATTATAAACATTTCAAATGTAAATTGAAGTTTTTTGTCTTTTGGGGGCATAATTTGCAGCTGAAAAAAGGCAATATACTTAGAAATGCGATAATATTGTATCATAACACAAATATCGTGATAATATCGTATCGCGATATTTTACATGACAATATTATATCGATACACGGACGCCAAGTATCAATGTTTTATTATAGAAATTGCAAATGTAAATTGAAGTTTTTTGTCTTTTGGGGGACATAATTTGCAGGTGAAAAAAGGTAAGAAATTCCGATATATATCGCAGCATATCGCAATATATTTAATTATTAATTATATTGTATCGTAACACAAGTATCGTGATAATATCGTATCCTGGAGCCTCTTGTGATTCCAACCCCTACTGTTTACTATCAAGTTCAACATATCAGCTTAAATAATTTGATAATATATGTTTTATGTGCTCATAGTATCGCGATATTTCGCATGACAATATTATATCGATACACAGACCCCAAGTATCAATCTTTTATTATAGAAAGGAAGTTTTTTGTCTTTTGGGGACAATCATTTGCAGGTGAAAAAAGGTAATGAATTGCAATATATCGCAGCATATATTTAATTATTAATTATATTGTATCGTAACACAATTATTGTGATAATATCGTATCGTGGAGATTCAACCCCTACTCTTTGCTATCAAGTTCAACATATCAGCTTAAAGAAATTGATAATATATGTTTTATGTGCTCAGATTTGTGTCGCCAAATAAGAGTTTAATGCAGTTTTAACCCATTGTTGCACAGACTGATGACGTCGATAGCTGCAGACGGGTCAGAATCAGATCATATTTAATTTAATTTGAATGATTTATTATGTATTTCTTCATCTCACTTCAGCTGCACTTAAAGGAACAAACTTTACATTACATTCATATACAAAATTGAAAATACTGCAGCTTTTAAGTTTATCATTTATTATGCTGCAGTCCCTTTTTTATGAGGCTGGCGTTACCACTATTTTATAAAAGCAATAAAAGAAGCAATAAGCTACTTGACAGCTTGCTTTACTCTGATCTTAAATCAGCTCGCAGGATTTTTTTTAAAAAGACTTTTCCTCTCAAACCACTCTGGCCTCTCGTGGATTATTCTTTAATTTTCTGCTCCTTCGGTCTCCTCTCTCCCTTTTTTTTCCTTCTTATTCCATCCCCCTCTACATCTCTCTCTCCCTGCTGCTCTCCTCTCTCCTTCCTCCTCCGCTCTGTGTTTTTGATGTAATTGAGGAGGAGGAGGAGGAGGAGGAGGTGGTGGTGGTGCGCAGTCCCCCCCCCTCCCTCCCTCCCCACCCACCCCTCTTCTCAGCCAAGAGTCCAGAGAGCGAAACCTCTAATCAGTGATGTCAACAGCCGACACTTTGCAGCGCTGCGCCACAGACGGTGAAAAAGAACACCGACTTTGTGGATTCGTTGTAATGATTGTTTGAGCTCCTGACACTCAGATCACATTCATTCCTGCAAAAGCAACAAAAGGCAGGAGCCGTGAAATATATCTCTATACCGACTCCCCTCCTCTCCTCCTTTTTCTCTCTCTCTCTCTCTCTCTCTCTCTCTCTCTCTCTTAATACATCCACCGTCCTCCCCTCTAATGTGACGATGCTTGAAGCGATGAAAGGCTCGAGAGGCTGAGCTGAAGATGTGAAAATCCTCACACCACCCCGGTTTTTATTTCTTTAACAAAAACAGGCAAAGAAAAAAAAAACCCCTTTTCTTATCCGTCTGTAATAAGTGAATGCGGTGAATCTTCTTTTTGGCGCATTAACATTTAAATTAACATTTATGCGGTCACAGGTGTGCATTTATTGGGTATTTAACAACGGCTTCAGCTCGAGCCAATCAGAGGCGAGGACGAGGAGGATCCATTTTATAAGTCATCATTAACATCGCGGAGCGGCGCAGATGTCACACTCGCTGTGAGGTTTCTAGGGAGCACTTTCCACGTTCACAAATCTATTCCTGACTGTACGACATCTCATCTCAATTAAGAAAATGGACAGATGCAGTTTCACCACCAATAACTGCAAGCTCAGAGTCGCCTCCCCCCTCTCTTTCTCTCTCTTTCTCTCTCTTTCTCTCTCTCTCTCTCTCTCTCTCTCTCTCTCTCTCTCTCTCTCTCTCTCTCTCTCTCTCTCTCTCTCTCTCTCTCTCTTTTTTATTATTTTATTATTTTCTTTTCCTTTGTGTTTTTCTTTGGTTGTCTGAAGAGGAGGAATAGAAGAAAGAAAAAAAAAAAGCTGATGAATGAACAGCAGTTAAATGAGAGACGGAGCTCAGCACTGTCATCTGTAAAGCTTTAGCTCGGATGTCACAGTTCAATCACTATGGATTACGACTTTAAGAGGGGCTGACTGCCAAAATAGCCTCTGTGTGTGTGTGTGTGTGTGTGTGTGTGTGTGTGTGTGTGTGTGTGTGTAATTTATATATATATACACACTCAGACAGGGTTCTCCTTCAATGTGGCATCTTAATGGTTAAACCAGTAGACCATTAAGTAATTTTAAGGCTGAAAAGAAATAACAAACTATGTTGAATAATATACACACAGATTGAAACGTATCATTTTTTTAATAGGTGAGGGTTTTTTTTTTCTTTAACAATCAGCTGCATCAAGGACATTTTAGCACATCAGTTTTAAGTCTCTGCATCACCTGAGAAGATGCATTAAAGGAAAAAGGCTGTTTCTGTACTGTAACATGTCGCTCTGTGTGTGTGTGTGTGTGTGTGTGTGTGTGTGTGTGTGTGTGTGTGTGTGTGTGTGTGTGTGTGTGTGTGTGTGTGTGTGTGTGTGTGTGTGTGTGTGTGTGTGTGTGTCGGCTGACCAATGAGTCGGAGTATGAACAATCTTTTTTATATGTGACCACCAGACAGAGAGGGAGAGAGTTTGAAACGCTAGGAGGCTGAAAAGAGGAAATGAAAGGGAAAAAGAAAAGAACACAAAATGAAAGCAGAAGATTTTCTTGGCTTTTTTCAGAAATGTGAAGAAGCACTTAAGACGGACTAAAGCTGCATCTTTAGTCAGTCTTTGGTCATAGTTTGCTTGGCTTCACTGTCAGAAAATAATTAATAAAATCATTCATTCATTCAGCTGTGGTCACCAACCCTGCACCTGGAGAGCTAGTCAAGCCCTTGATAACGAGTTCATAGTTATAATCAGGTGTGTTAGAGAGGGGACGATGCCTAACACATGCAGGGCAGCAGCTCTGCAGGAGGAGGGTTGGTGACTACTGGTCGAGAGGACTACGGAGGAGCTGGAGCCAATCCCAGCTCTCATTGGGCGAGAGGTGAGTTACACCCTGACGAGGTCGCTAGTCCATGACAGGGCTAACGTAGAGTGAGACAATCATTCACACCCGCGAGCAATTTAGGGTGACCAATTAACTTAAGCTGCATGTTTTTTGGACTGTGGGAGAACAAGCAAACTCCACACAGAAGGGCCACAGTCAGGCGTGGCTACGTCCTGATTGACAGGTTGATTGACCAATGTCCTCGAGATCCAGCCCTCATAACCATAGCAACCTCCCCGCTCCGCCCATGGCCCCGCCTCATGCCCATATAAGTAGAATCCTTGTTTTTATTTTTCCCAGAATGCACCTGAAATGTTCAAGATGGCGCTGCCTAGATTCGAAACTATTGGCTTCTGAGCAGCAGTCCACAAACCAATGGGTGACGTCACGGATGTTACGTCCATTTCTTTTATACAATCTATGGTTCAAACACCCCCGAACTCTCTAGCTGTAAGGTGGAAGTACAAACCATTGCACCATCATGTTGCACCAATGAATGAATGAAATCATAATCTCCCAAAGTCTGTGATGTAATGTGTTGTTTTGTCTAATCAAAAGTCCAAAAACCAACAATACTCAGTTTATAATGAGGCAAAACAGGGAAAAGCAGCAAATCCTCACACTGAAGAAGCTCTGAATAGTAGGTGTTTGTCATTTTTGCTTAAAAAAGTCACTTAAATTAATAATTATTTTGCTATTCTGTTGAGAAACGAATCAAAAACGTGATGTTGGACAGAGATTATTGGTGTGATGCTGAAGTTGTTTCTTTTGTTTTGTTTTGGGTAATCAGATATTCAGATGAAAAATGGTGTTGCATTAAAAAACACAGGCTGGTGCATTTTTGCAGCTGTGCAGCTCGAGTTTCCAGTGAGAAGATGAAAATGATCCAGGTCGCCCAGTTCGAGTAATAAATCCAAAGATAAATCCAAAGGTTTGAAGGTTTATCAGATGTTGAAACACTGCAGAGGTTCCAGATATGGTAGAAGTAATCTACTCCGCCTGTGCATTTACTAGATATTACTTTATTTTGGCCCATGCAGTGCCTCTTTTTTGCCAGATTCCAATAAAAGTGAATAAAGGATCTGAGTTTTTGCATCTCGTGCTGCTGTCTGCCTAAACACGGCCTTACTAACCATCCAAATTAGCAATTTCATGAATCATTACACTGATAGGTGTCATTACAGTCCCTCAACAGTTTAGTATCAGTGGAAAAAACACAAATACTTCTCTGGGAAAGTCAGGTGTTACGCTTGTTTACATCTGACAATCATACGGACAGACGCAGGATTATTTCATTAGTCCAAATTTTAGATACAACCTAAAGATGGCTGCTAATTTTCTCATGTAGGAAGTAAAAGATTTTGCATTTTTACAGTTTTGTGGTGATTCTTGACCTCTTGAACTTAGATTTTAGTCACTCCTTAACTAACTCGAGCAGCATTCAGCTGCACTTTTCTGGTTTATGGACCATATTGTGTCACCCATGTTGTTTATTGGACCCTTACCTCCTTGCCTGTCTGGGATAATAATTGGCCTAAAGTCACATGACCATATACCCAACCCATTGGCTGATGCATGTCTGGATGCACATAATTAGATATTTTTTGTGTATTACTTTTTTCCCCCTGCTTTTTTAAAATCCTTACATACTATTTAGGGTTGAATTTGACCCGTTTTTACATTTGAGAGCAGTAAAAACTATACACATTTCTAATTAGCCAGACTTTCCCTATTGTGACCCACAGTATACAAAAATGGAAATAATATGCATCTTTTTATTTAATTTTTGTGCAGCTGATGCACATTTTTATATATGGAAATGCACAAATTTCACTTGTGATGATTTAAATTTTTTTAAAAATCACTATTAAAACATGTTGTATTCTTCATATTCTAAAAAATGTTCTCCTGGACTATAAAATAGTGATTGTGAATGTCTTTTTTCCATAAAATGAATCAAACCGATGTGTAATTTATGAATGTGAATTGGTGTAGACACTAATTATGAGTCAGAATATGAAGAGTATGTAAAGGGTTAACTACCTTATTTAAATACTGTTTGTTGTGTGTTTAATGATGATCCTGATGAAGGCCGTTAGCTGAAATACGCTAGTCTAACAAAAAAGTTTTATATACTAAAATAATTGCTGAATCGTCGACTTTTGCAGACTAACAGTGCTGCTGCGTCATCAGATCCAAACCAAAAAAAAAGAATAAATCAGTAAATCGTCATAGCTACCAAAACTAGGATCTGGGATGTTAAAGTAAAAAAAAAGAAAAACAATCCTGTCCAGGTTTGACAGCTCCTTTATCTGCCACTTTGTACAAATCTAAGATCTCAGTGCGGCTGCAGTTTATTAAAACCGACGGCGACAGCGAACAGCGCTTCTTTTGTGACAAGAAAATCACCGGCAGCTCCGACACTTAGAGCCACAACAGTAAGTGAGAGACTTTGACTGCGGGATGAAAAGCAGGCGAGTTTGTTTTTTTTAAACTATATTATAAAATACTCAGGAAGGTATCAAACCTGTCAAGCTACCTGTTAGTTAAGAGTGTGACAATCAGTACGTTAAAAAGGGGGGGGGGTTCAGATTGATGATGGCGAAATTCAACCCTCTTTGAGTCAAGGATGGAAGGAAGGAAGAAAGAAGGGAAGGAAAGGAGGAAGGAAGGAAGGGAGGGAGGCAGGAAGGAAGGGAGGGACGAAGAAGAAAGGAAAGGAGGAAGGGAGGGAGGATGGAAGAAGAAAGGAAATGAGGAAGGGATGGTATGGAGGAAGGATGGAAGGGAGGAAGAAGGAAGTAAAGGAGGGAGGCAGGAAGGAAGGGAGGAAGAAGAAAAGAAAAGAGGAAGGGAAGGAAGGGAGGGAGGATGGAAGGGGGGAAGAAGAAAGGAAGGGAGGAAGAAGGAAGGGATGGAAGATTGAAGGGAGGGAGGAAGAAGGAGAGATGGAAGGACGGAGGAAGGAAGGACGGAGGAAATAAGGCAAGAAAGACGGAAGGAGGGAGGGAGGGAAGAAGGAAGGGAGGGAGGAAGGATGGAAGGGAGGGAGAAGAAAGGAAAGGAGGAGAGTGAAGGAAGGGAGGAAGAAGGAGAGATGGAAGGAAGGAAGGGAGGGAAGGGAAGAAGGAAGGACGGAGGAAAGAGAGCAGGAAAGAAGGAACAGTGAAAACAGAAGGGGTCAATTTGACCCGGGAGGACGACACAAAGTTTAAGCTTCACTGAACCGACGAGCTGCTCTCTCTCCGTTCTGGTGAGTTCGTGGCCTCGGCTCCTGAACCGTAATCACTCCGCTGCTGCTGGCCGGTGTCGACCGCCACCTGTGCCGACAGCGCTGGCAGACGCTCCAGAAACGGCAGCCAGGAAGTGCATCAGCATTTCATCGCTGGAGTATGATTAAAATACACACTTTTTTTTCTTTTCTTTTTTTTTTAACTTTGTTTCATGGTGTGACAATCTGTGAGCTCTTTATTTCACGGCTGTGTGACACAGAAAGGGTTCGGTAAAGTGAGAATGTTACAGCTTAAACAAGAGATTTGACATTTGCTGACGTCGTTCCAGATATTTAAGCTTGAGGATGTTCAGTTTTAACAGTTACAGCAACATCTGGAACGTGATTAAACTAAAACAAAGTGCCTCTTTTTTTAAATTGTCAATTATTTTTTATTCTTATTTTAACCTTCCTGTTGTCCTCAGGTCAAGGAAGGACAGGAGGGAGGGATGAGGAAGGAAGGAAGGAAGGGAGGAAAGGAAAGGAAAGGAAAGGAAGGAAGAAAGGACAGAGGAAGGAAGGAATGAGGGACGGAAGACAGGGATGGAGGAAGGAAAGAAGGAAGGGAAGAAAGAGAGAAGGAGGGAGGGAGGAAAGAAGGAACAGTCAAAACAGATGAGGTCAATTTGACCCGGGAGGACGACAGGAAGGTTAACCCTCCTGTTGTCGTCAGGTCAAGGAAGGACAGAAGGAAGGGATGAGGAAGGAAGGAAGGGAGGAAGGAAGGAAGGAAGGAAGGAACGAACAGTCAAAACTGATGGGGTCAATTTGACCCGGGAGGACGACAGGAGGGTTAACAGAAGACATGAAGCTCTTGTTCTTGGCACTAGACAGTCGTATTGTGTTTCTTCTTTATTTGAACCACATTGCAGGGTTTCTTTTTTCATTTGCAGGTAAAATGAGAGCAGAAAATGTTGGGAGGTAATGTGATATGTATTTTCAGGCGTTCCTGTTCATAGGCGCAAAATATGGAAAAATGGGAAAAAAAAGAAATAAGTGCAATAACATCTGATTTATCACTGCAGACCTCCTCACCACTGCAGCTGAGTAAACTGAAATCTAATGTCTGGGAGATGCAGCTGTATTGTCTGCGATTGTTTTATCGGACACACGAAGAGAGAGAGAGAGAGGGAGAGAGGGGAGAGAGAGAGAGAGAGAGACTATAACTGAATAAAAACTGAGTGAGAGAGAATTGCAAAAGAAAAGAGAGGGAAAAAAAAGGTTTGCAGCATTACTTTGTCATCTGTTGAAGCAGAGGAGAGATTTCTGGCACAACTTCAGCTCCTTCCAAAGTGCACAGAGAAAGGAAAATAGTCTGAAGATGTCAAAACTCCTGCAACACTTGTAATATATAGATCAGGGGTGTCCAACTAATTTTCGTTCACAGGCCACATACATCTCATGGGGGCCGGACCAATAAAAAGATGGAAGGAAGGAAGGACGGACAGATGGAAGGAAGAAAAGAAAAGGGATTGC
>JAJDFG010000185.1:27500-36305 GCA_021039105.1 Scomber colias | reverse complement strand
ATATATATATATATATATATATATATATATATATATATATACACGCTTGCATAAAAGTGTCCTCTTTTCAAAGCAATATTTAACCCTCCTGTTGTCCTAGAGTCAAGGAAGAAGGAAGGAAAGGAGGGAGGAAGGAAGGAAAGAAAGGGGGAAGGAAGGAAGGAAGGAAGGAAGGATGGAAGGAAAGGATGGAAGGAAAGGATGGAGGAAGGAAGGAGGGAAGGAAAGGGGGAAGGAAGATGGAAGGAAAGGAGGGCGGAAGGAAGGAAAGAAAGAAAGAAGGAAGGAAAGGATGGAGGAAGGAATGAAAGGATGGAGGAAGGGAAGAAGAAGGAAGGAAAGGAGGAAAGGAAAGAAGGGAGGGAGGTAGGGGCAAGGAAAGAAAGAGGGAAGGATGGAAGGGAGGAAAGGAAAGAAGGAAGGACAGAGAAAAAGAAGGCAGGAAAGAAAGAAGGGAGGGAAGGACGGAGGAAAGAAGGCAGGAAAGAAAGAGGGAGGGAGGGAGGGAGGGAGGGAGGGGCAAGGAAAGAAAGAGGAAGGATGGAAGGGAGTAAAGGAAAGAAGGAAGGACAGAGAAAAGAAGGCAGGAAAGGAGGAAGGAAGGAAGGAAGGGAGGAAGGACGGAGGAAAAAAGGCAGGAAAGAAGGAAGGAGAGAGGGAGGGGCAAGGAAAGAAAGAGGAAAGGGGGGGAAGGAAAGAAGGAACAGTCAAAACAGAAGGGGTCAATTTGACCCGGGAGGACTTCACTATTACTCGTTTCTTATACCTATAGCACAGCGTTCCTCCTGCAGATGGAATATATATATATATACGCTTGCATTAAAGTGTCCTCTTTTCAAAGCAATATTTAAACTTCAGCAGCAGGAAGTAACTTTACAGACATTTGCAGCACAAAAAGAAACAAAATGAGACAGAACATCAGATCTTAAGGCTCGGATTCTGGTTCATTTTCAATTTGGTTCGACTTGTTTGGGCAGAAATGAACACGGTGATACTCAGGTGTGATCCAAAACAGGTGCGATGCTTTGATTCCTCAGCCTTTATCTGGTCAGAGTGGTTCATTTATGACCAAACTATAAGGTGTACTCTGCAGGTTTGAGCTTTAATGGCTTCTCTTTAACTGGGTGCAATTTGTTACAGTGCTCCAGTTTCATGTAGCCGACACTTTAACCAAAGCGATGTACACATGAGAGTTAATACAACACCAGCGAGGATCGAGTCAGGAGAGAACAACACGAGAAAGTGCCACGAAGCTTAATTAAGGTCCAATGGAAATAGTAGGTACCGATACTGTAGGTAATGTATAGATGTTTTATTTAATTAGTCCATCAGGTGCGGAGGTATTCAGGAAACAGCTGGGTCTTTAGTTTTTCTTAAAGTGATGGTTCGGCGTAATTTCGACCTAGCGTCATATGCACCATTACGTCTATCTAAACACCGCCTCGGCCCTTTTTTTTTCATTTGGTTGCATATTAGTGGAGTTAGAGGCATCAACCAAATATCTTAGTACAGCCGCTAATGGAACCAACAGTGTATCTCGTCAATTACCCCACTAATAATGCCTGGATTGTTATCAAACTGTTATCCAACCCATAGAGCACATCGAACGTGAAGATGAGATGAACTCAATTTCGAAGGTGCAGGATCTCGCGCAACCACACGGTATTTCGGTGATCTTGCAAGATTTTTTTTTTTTTTTTTTAATATATTTTTTGGGGCTTTTTGCCTTTTATGTGAGGCCAGGAGATACGCGTCTGGATGTGTCAATAAACGTCTGTATCACAACACTGGAGGATTTCAGCTCAATGATAAACCGGGCTGTGGTAGAGATGTTCAGAAATGACATCATCCAGATCAGAGGTTAGTAGGTCAACCTACAGACCACGGATGTTGATAACGTGGAGCTAATTTCGTCTGAACAACTCCAAATGACACCAAAGTTGTCTGGGTGAATAAATTATTGTATTTTATGCTAGAAATAAGGTCCCAGGTTGTAAAAAATAATAATTATCCTTTAACTCAACTAATTTGTGACCAAATGAAAAGCAATGGTGCATATGACGCTAGGTTGAAATTACGCCTAACCATCACTTTAAATATGGACACTGTGGATTAAATGGAGTTTGGTAACTTGATCCAACACCAGGGAATTACAGAAGACTCCCTGAATGAGGGAGTTCAGACAGGTTGGAGCTGTTTTTGTTGCTTGTATGGATGGATATGAAGAGCTGATGCACCGTTGCATTCTGGGTCATCTGCAGAGGTTTGAAGGCCTCGCCAGTAAGGAGTCGCAGTAGTTAATAATTGATAGTATGATGGGAGTCTGTATCAGGAGTTTGTTTGCTCAGACAGGTTGGGGCTGATATGCTGATGTTCAGAGCAAATCGACACAACCAGGAAAATAAAAACCACATGAAGCTTTAACCTTCGTGTCATCCTCCCGGGTCAAATTGACCCCGACTGTTCCTACCTTCCTTCCTCCCTCCTTCTCTCTTTCTTTCCTCCCCCTACCTTCCTTCTTCCTTCTTTCCTTCCTCCCTTCCTCTTTCTTTTCTTCCTTCCTTCCCTCCTCTTTTCCTTTCTCCCTCCCTCCCTCTTTCCTTCTTTCCTTCCCTCCCTTCCTTCTTTCCTTCCCCCCTTCCCCACTTTAATGTACTGATTGTCACACTCTTAAATAATAATTTCTTCCTTCCCTCCTTCCTTCCTTCCCTCCCTTCCTTCCTTTCTTCCTTCCTTCCTCCCTTCCTTGACTCGAGGACAACGGGAGGTTAAAGGTTAGTCATCTTCCTTCCTTCTTTCCTCCCTTCCTTCCTCCCTTCCTTGACTCGAGGACAACAGGAGGGTTAAAGGTTAGTCATCTTCCTTCCTTCCCTCCCTTCCTTCCTCCCTTCCTTGACTCGAGGACAACAGGAGGGTTAAAGGTTAGTCATCTTCCTTCCTTCCTTCCTTCCTTCTTTCCTCCCTTCCTTTCCTTCCTCCTTCTTCCTCCCTTCCTTGACTCGAGGACAACATGAAGCTTTAAGGTTAGTCATCTTTCATGACACCCGAATTTTGGGCAGACTTAACGGGCATGAGTTGAGTTGATACGAGCGGCAGTGTGGATACTTTAAACTCTCCGGTTGCCTAATCACGTACACAGGTATATTACTCCTCTCTGAACATTAACATAAAACAAAAAGGTGATCTATATAAACTATATAAACACTAAATACAATACCCATCATCAATATTTGGATGCAATCTGTGAGATCTAAACAGTTAATTAGTATCCTATGAAATAAATGGCTACAGCTTCGTGCTTTAAATGAATAAACAACTATTTTATTTATTTATTTACTAGTTCTGGTTCGGCTTTATTTGCACATATTTGTCAGGGAATTCCACCAATTCTTGATCTGTCTTTGTAATCATGTTAATACCCCGCCTAATTAATTTTAATCATCCTTATGTCATTGTGTACTGGAGCCAGGTTGTTAGAGAGAGAGAGAGAGAGAGAGAGAGAGAGAGAGAGAGAGAGAGAGAGAGAGAGAGAGAGAGGAGCGAGAGAGGAGAGCGAGAGAGAGAGCGAGAGAGAGCGAGAGAGAGAGAGAGAGAGAGAGAGGACCCGACAATTACTTTTACTTCTCCTTCAGTGTGGATATTATTATTATAAGTAGCTTAAATATAATAATAAGTAGGATATAGACACCTCTGATCACCAGGGAGTCGGTTAAGAGCGAGTGAGTACACTGGTTCACGGCACTTACAGCTCGGCTTTGTAGTGATTTAGGGGAATAGTTAAATGTGTATATTTAGGAGAAGTGTACTGGTGGGTGTTTGACTGATTTTGGGGAATGGGCTGATTTCTTTTTGTCCCAGTTCAGCCCTACTCACACACCACAGAAACATCTAACCAAGGAGTGGAGTGAATGATCTCATGTGGCTTTTACTGATGCATGGGGGGAAAGAATTTAAACATAACTTTTTGTTCTTATTAGTAGACAATGTTTGACATAGAGCAGGGGTGTCAAACTCATTTTCATTCATGGGCTACATACAGACCAATTTGATCTCATGTGGGCCGGGATAATTAAAAAGATGGAAGGACGGAAGGAAAAGAGGGATGAGAAGGAAGAGAATACAGGAAGGAAAGATGGAAAGAAGGGAAGACCGGAAGGAAGGAAGGGAAGAGAAGACAGATGGAAAGAAGGAAGGAAGGAAGGAAGGAAGGAAGGGAGGAAGGGAAAAGAAGACAGATGGAAGGAAAGAAGGGAAGACAGAAAGAAAGGAAGGAAGGAAGGAAGGAAGGAAAGAGAAGACAGATAGAAGGAAGAGAAGGAAGGAAGGAAGGAAGAGAAGACAGATGGAAGGAAGAGAAGACAGGGGAGAAGAAAGGTTGGAAGGACAGATGGAAGGAAGGAAAAGAGGAAGAAGGAAACTGGGCCGGATTGGACCTCTTGGCGGGCCGCTTCTGGCCCACGGGCTGCATGTTTGACACCCCTGGCATAGAGGTACAACAGGAAACAAGGGGAGAGAGATATGGAGGTGACGTGCAACGAAGGTCCCTTGCTGGCTATGGGACGGTCTGATGCATTGAATTTTTATATTTTATATTTTTTCTGTGTAAAAAGAAACCAATTCGTGGTCAAGAGCAATTAAACTATATGTATATTGAAAATGCCGTAACCCTAACTGCTGCCAACTCATTTACATCCATATTAAAGACTCAGATTCAGAACTTGCTGTGTTGCAGAATTTTGCAAATTTGATAATATTTTTTTGGCCACTGAACACTCACTGAACTTTCCGTTATAAGACTTTGTGTAAGACATAAGTAAAGTTACACAAATTGAGGCAAAATGTATATTTGCCTGTATGTTTATGTATTTGTCGTCACGTGCGTCGATTGACACACGGGTTTGTTTTCATCTCATTTGATCTGTTCAGCCGTCGTCATCATCACCACATTATCACATCACATCAGGCGTTGTTTAATCCTTACATCCTGTTCATAATCTGACCTGGTTTTAGTATAACTAGTGGCTATTCCACATTTAGAACCACAAGTGTATTCTGCATTCATGTTTTCTTTTAGTTGACGCTATCCCGGGTCAAATAGCCCCCGTCTGTTTTGACTGTTCCTTCTTTCCTTCCTTCCTTCCTTCCTTCCTTCCGTCTGTCCTTCCTCCCTCCTTCTCTTTCTTTCCTTCCTCTCTTTTTCCTCCCTTTCTTCCTTCCCTCATTCATTCATTCATTCCTTCCTTCCTTCCTTTCTTCCTTTCCTTCTTCCCTCCCTCCTTCTTTCCTTCTCTCATTCCTTCTCTCATTCCTTCCTTACTTTCCTTCCTCCCTCCCTCCCTCCCTCCTTCTTTCCTTATCTCCTTCCTTCTGTCCTTTCTTCCTTGCCTTCCTCGCTTCCTCCTTCTCTCTTTCTTTCCTCCGTTCTTCCTCCTCCCTTCCTTCCTTCCTTCCTCCCTTCCTTCCTTGACTCGAGGACAACAGGAGGGTTAAGGAAAAGAAGGAACATTTACAACTTAAAGAATCTCATTTAGGATGTTTGTAATACTTCCAAATGTCAGAATTTGATAACTGATCGTGTTTTAATTAATAAACTGTATTAAACTTCATCTGGACTTGAGATGAATGGATTTGTGTGGACGAGTCACAGATTAAAAGCCTACGAAGTCTCTCAGGTTCCTTTTCTTTTTGTGGATAGAAGTCACTACAACACTCTCACCCCAACCCTGCTTGTTTTCAGTCCTTCATTTAGTGAAATGTTAGTAGATTATGGCCCAATCAAGATCCTATAAGTGATGTTTCTGTTTTGGCCTGCAGCTCAAAGTGTTATCAGAGAGATAACCATACATGAAAAATCAAAACTAACTTTAAGTCTTTAATTTTATCCTAAAATATATCCTCCAGCTTCTCATGATCCATTTCTCTTCAGGAAATACATCAACTTACTAAAAAACAGCCCAAAAAACACCTTCACACCTGCCCAGTGTGTTTCAGACAGGAAATGGTCGATCGTGGCTCAAATCAAGATCCTCCATAGTGACTTCTCTCTTCTTTTTTTTTTTTGGGACTGCGGCTCAATGCCAAATCAATCGTACATCCCTGAAACTCTGAATTTAAATCTGAGTCAGACTTTTGTGTAATTGGGGTTTTAGACTTCTGGCGAGGAGAGAAAATAGATGGTCAGGGAAGCTCAGAAACACTCCGTTATTGAGCACAGGAGCTGCTCAAGGCTGCTTCCTCTCCTCACTCTCTGCTGCTGCTGCTGTGGCTTTTCTCTCTCACACACACACACACACACACACACACACACACACACACACACACAATTGGTTGTGTATCCCGGGATTAAGTCTGTAAAATTGTTTAAGCTCACAGAAGATGCCACAGTTGTTGGGCTGATTATAGATGATGAATCACTTTACATAGCGAGCGAGGAGAGCAGAGTGGAGAGGCATTCAGTCGGAAATAACCTTTTGTTTCACCTAAACAGGGGCGGCGACGGAAAAGGAAGCAGTGACTCCGGGCGAGAAGTGAGACGCAATCAGTCATCGTAAATGAGCAGAAAAGTGGAAAAAAGGCTTTAAAAAAAACTTTTGAGTTCCTCAGCACTAACACATTGTCGGCTTTGAAAGTGGAGAGCGGTGTTGACAGCGTTGGTTGAAAAAGGGCCCATCAGAGATTCCACTGACTCAGACGACTACAAGATGTTTGATGCGTCTCTGGCAGCCGTGACCCATTTCTGCACAGTAGCAGTAGTGATCAAAAAATGTTAGAACAAATGTTATTGCTTTCTGTTGCTTCCCTGCGGTTTCGGGCTCTTTGAATCTTGACTTCCTGCGAGAGGAAATGTTTCGCCCAAACCCAGCACAGCCATTACCAACCCATCCAAGAGTGTGTTGGCGAAGCCTCGAGGAGCCGCCACATCCCCGAAGTTAATGTAGTAACACCACAATGCTTTCACAAGTTAAAAAGTCTTTACGTTTATAGTTTTATGTTGTAAAGTGTAAAAACGGGGGCAAATATTAGCTGTTATATGTTACGACGGCTCCCTTCGGCTGGTCACTTCCTGCAGGAGCTGGCAGTGAAGGAGAAGAAGGGTCGTTAATGTAATGTGGTGACACCTGGATGGGCTTTAACTAGCAGGCTGGTCTCTTTTGTGGGGTTCTCTCTCCGAAGCTTCACATCCATTCATGTTTTTTTTGGATTGGGAAGGTTACAGTATTTTAGAAACCAAACTAATATAGCTTATGACATTTGCTCTAACCAATGTTTTCAGCTGTTAGGGTAAATGTTCCCATTAAGCACCAAAAATCTAAGTTCAGCTGTTCAGACAATTTCTGATGCAGAGGAGTAAAATTATATTATTACTACAGTATATATAACGACAGTATATTTTTAAAAAAAGAGAGAGAGGAAGAAATAGACACATTTATGAAGAACTAGATAAAAAAGCTTCTTTCACCAATAAAACCACATTTTCGGCTGAATGCAGTAAAACCGACTTCCATGTCATTATGTTCATGGTTGGGAAGGTTACTATGGAGATGTAATAGGTTACAGATTACTAGTTACTATATTTAAAATGTAATAATTAATGTAACTATTTCAGTTACTTCATCAAAGTAATGTAACTTATTACATTTGATTACTTTTCTAATTTTCTAACCAATGTTTTCATCTGTTAGGGTAAATGTTCCTTCCTTCTGTCCTTCCTTCCTTCTTTCCTTCCTTCCTTATGTCCTTCCATCCATCCTTCCTTCCTTTCTTCTTCCTTCCTTCTTCATTTCCTTCCTTCCTTCCCTCCATCTGTCCTTCCTTCCTTCCTTCCTTACTATATGTCCTTCCATCCATCCTTCCTTCCTTCCTTCCCTCCATCTGTCCTTCCTTCCTTCCTAAGATCTAAGATCAGCTGTTAGGGTAAGGTCCAGCTGTGTTGTCATGGATACTGACATGATTTATAAGGGAGATCATTTCTTATAAAGCAACATTCATCTCTCATTGTGAAATGTATTCATTAGTTCATGTAGATTTTGGAATATAAAATAAAGATATTTGATGAATAAAGTGAGTTTAATTGGTACTGTGATTCAATTTTAAGCCCATGTGTGCTCCAAATAAGCCCACATGATGATTTATTTACTAAATATATATAAAAAATATTGATTTCAAAGAGTTAAAAACAGCAATATATATATTCAGTAACATGTTAAATATTAAATAAGGAGTAAAAATCCCTCCTGAGCAAAATCTGAAAGATCTAACCTCCGTTGTAATCATCAACATTTTGTCTCAGTAACTTTATTTTGAAAAGCCGTTACATGTAACTAATTACTCCCCGACACATGCAGTTACTCTCCACACCTCATGCTTTTTCTTACACAGTCATGTTGTTTCATTTCCAATATAACATTAATCTGACCTCTCGCTTCTGTGTCACATTGCAGTAACACATGTATGTGATGTACAGTAATGAAGCATGAACACTTCTGAAGCTTTAAAAGGTCAAAGAACTGACAAAAGAGGAATTACACGCTGCTTTACTGGCTCAGCACATTCTAGATAATGTCTAATAGTCATCCCGTGTTTAATTTTAATCACTCACCGTGTGACGCTGCCACTAAAATCCTTTTCTCAGAGGGAATATTTCAACTTAAGGAGGCAAGTTGGAGCTCTAAAAAAAATGTGGTGATTTTTTAACAAGTGTGTGATGATATTCAAACATCATCTAACACGGCCGACGTCGTGTCTGCATTTGTGATTTATCAGTTGTTGTGTCTGATTACATTATGCAACATGTTTAACGGAGGG
>JAJDFG010000185.1:0-25000 GCA_021039105.1 Scomber colias | reverse complement strand
GGCACAGAGCAGCAGCAGACGAGGAGCCACGATACATTAAAAACTCCCACAGCATGAACATTAATCAAGTTAAGACATGTTTTATATATATATAAGACATTACAGCTGTATTTGAGGTTATTTAGTTGTTCAAGACTCCTTCAAACTCAAAATTGTGTTGCTGCAGGTCTCTTTAACCCTTAAACAGACATCGTGCACCAGGAGATACAGACTCTTTAACCTTCCTGTTGTCCTCCCGGGTCCTTCCTCTGTCCTTCCTTCCTTCCTTCCTTCCTTCCTTCCTTCCTTCCTTCCTTCCTTCCTTCCTTTCTTCCTTCCTTCCTTCCTTCCTCAGATCTAAGTTCAGCTGTTAGGGTAAATGTTCCCTCCTTCTGTCCTTTCTTCCTTCCTTCATCTGTCCTTCCTTCCTTCCTCCCTCCTTTCCTTCCTTCTTACTCCCTTCCTTCCCTTCCTCCCTCCTTTCCTTCCTTCTTCCCTCCTTTCCTTCCTACCTTCCTTCCTTCCTCCCTCCTTCCTTTCCTTCCTTCTTCCTCCCTCCTTTCCTTCCTTCTTACCTTCCTTCCTTCCTCCCTCCCTCCTTCCTTTCCTTCCTTCTTCCTTCCCTTCCTCCCTCCTTTCCTTCCTTCTTCCCTCCTTTCCTTCCTCCCTCCTTTCCTTCCTTACTTGAGGTGCAAATGACATAACTAGTAAGGTCTGTTTAAGGGTTAAAATAAAATAAGATTAGATTAGATAAAATAAGATAATCCTGTGTTATTCCCACGGTGGGGAAATGTAGCAAGTGGGCAGCAAAAGATAGAAAGAGCATCAATAAAAAAGAATAAAGAACAATAACTACTAAATACACAAGCAACACAATCAATAGTAAAAAATAATGTAAAAATTGTAATAATATATGCATTATAGGGGGCTAAGCTGTAATTTGAACACTGAAATCATACAATAAAGCCTAAGAATCAGCAATGTTTTAGGTTTTCTTGAGTATAAATGATAGTTGACTGATAGTTGTGTATATATCCACAGGTACACTCCAAACAGAAGCAGCTGTAACCCCCGGTTACCAAGACAGTGAAATAAAATAAATTGGATTACTTAGAAATTGATCAGAGAAAAGTTAATTCATGTGGGTTTAATTCATTAATTAATTAAAATAATAATAATTTTAAATGTATTCATATAAATAATCGTTATTAACTCCTGTGACACAAATAATAAAAATAAAAGCCTGTGTCTAGAGCTAAACCTGGAGCGGTCACACTTCTGCTGCTCTTTCTTGAGTATAAATGATAGTTGACTGATTGTAGTGTACCTGTGGATATATAAACAACTAACAGGAGCAGCTGATTGCTAATTTTGCATATTTTTAAAGGCATCAATTGGCCATAATTATAGGTTAAACTGTAAAGAAGTATAAGCTAAAACACGAATACTATAGCTGGCATTACAACAGCGTACTTAATGAGCTTTTCATAGAGTATATTTCATCATCCTGGTTCCCAAACAGGCCGGTATGTTGGTGTTGGTGTTGGCACGCCTCCATCTATTAGACTATCAGACACAAGCTCAGAGATCCACTTTAATGTACGAGGAGGTCACTCTTGATGGGATTTAAATTACAGGAGGACCAGTGAGTGAGTTTGTCCAAAAAAAAAAGGAAAAAAAAGCAGTAGGTGAGTCCAGCTGTAATTATCACCAGGGAGGGGGGGGGGTCGTAATTACTGGATTAAAATCACTAGCACAGAGCACGTAATGTTAAAATCACTCCACCTCCCCTGGAGACATAAATCCAGTCTGAATGAGGTTTAACTTTCTTTTTTTTCTTTTCTTTCTTTCTTTTTTCTCTCCTAAAAAACATAATTCAGTGTTCAGCTCTGTAGTTAATTCTACAGCTAGCTTCACTCGCTGATATTGACCCTGCTCACACACACACACACACACACAGGAAATAAGCAGCTTTACGGTATAATGGTGCAGCCGGGTTAGGGTTAGTCCACTAATCACAGAGTCGGAGGTTCGATCCCTCTGCTCCCAAAAGTGTCGCTGGGGAAGACACTGAACCCCAAACTGCTCTCAAGGTTTAAACCAACATCTTCTATTTAACTCACTGCTATTGGGAAAAAAACGCTATTTAAATGCAGACTTACCAAAATACCTCTGCATTAAAAACAAATATAATAATAATAATAATAATAATGATTTGAAGTGAAGTTTCCAAAGTGCTTTGACAGATGAAACAAAAACACACAGAGAGCAATAACAAGACTGACATTGACGAGATGAAGGTAGAGGACGATGACATACAGTAAGGAGACGATTAAAATATAATATAAACATATATAAATAGAATCATAAATGAGATAGTAAGTAATATAAAATGAAATAAACAAACAAACAGACGACATCACATAAAAGCTCGTCTGTAGAAATGAGTTTTGAGAAGTGATTTAAAGGAAGTTTCTGAATCTTCGAGCCTTATTTAATTGGGGAAGTCGTTCCAGAGTCGAGAGGCCGCGGACTCCTCTAGATTTCAACCTCGACTATGGAACAACCAGAAGGGCCCAAACCGAGGATCTAAGGTCGATATGGGGTCAACATATCTGATATATAGCTTTCATCTCACTTAACCCTCCTGTTGTCCTCGAGTCAAGGAAAGAAGGAAGGGAGGGAGGGAGGGAGGAACAAAGGTAAGAGGGAGGGAGGAAACAAGAAAGGAGGGAGGGAGAAAGGAAAAGAGGAAGGAAAGGAAGGGAGGATGACGGAAGGAAGGGAGGAAGAAGGAAGGAAAGGAGGGAGGAAGGAAGGAAGGACAGGAGGAGGGAAGGACGGAAGGGAGGAAGAAGGAAGGAAAGGAGGGAGGGAGGAAGGAAGGGAGGGAGGAAGAAGGAAGGAAGGAAGGCAGGAAGGATGGAAGGAAGGACAGAAGGATGGAAGGAAGGAAGGATGGACAGAAGGACGGAAGGAAGGAGGGAAGGATGGAAGGAAGGATGGACGGAAGGACAGAAGGGAGGAAGGAAGGAAGGACAGAAGGAAGGAAGGAACTTTGATTTTTAATAAAGTAACTAGTAATCTTTGATCTATTACATCTCCATGGTAACCTTCCCAACCCTGAACATAATGACATGGGAGTCGGTTTTACTGCATTCACCCGAAAATGTGGTTTTATCTTTTTTATCTAGTTCTTCATAAATGTGTCTATTTCTTCTTCTTCTCTCTTTCTTTTTTAAAATATACTGTAGTTGTAGTTTAATATAATTTTACTCCTCTACATCAGAAATTGTCTTCCTTTCCTTTTGTCGCCTCCGAGTTGAAGATTTTCCAACTTGAATTTTTCAACCCAGCAATATTCTTCAGATATATCTCCTCCTGTCTACCGAGGAGCTCCTCCGCTACATAAATCATCTTATGGAAGGAAGGCAGGAAGGAAGGAAGGAAGGAAGGAAGGAAGGACAGAAGGGAGGAAGGAAGGAAGAAAGGACAGAAGGATGGAAGGACGGAAGGACGGAAGGAAGGAAGGAAGGATGGAAGGAAGGAAGGAAGGACAGAATGGAGGAAGGAAGGAAGGACAGAAGGAAGGAAGGACAGAAGGGAGGAAGGAAGGAAGGACAGAAGGAAGGAAGGACAGAAGGGAGGAAGGAAGGAAGGATGGAAGGACAGAAGGAAGGAAGGACAGAAGGAAGGAAGGAAGGAAGGAAGGAAGGAAGGAAGGACAGAAGGAAGGAAGGAAGGAACTTAATAAAGTAACTAGTAATCTGTAACCTTCCTAACCCTGAACATAATGACATCGGAGTCGGTTTTATCTTTTTTATCTAGTTCTTCATAAATGTGTCTATTTCTTCTTCTCTCTCTTTCTTTTGTCGCCTCCGAGTTTGAAAGATTTTCCAACTTGAATTTTTCAACCCAGCAATATTCTTCAGATATATCTCCTCCTGTCTACCGAGGAGCTCCTCCGCTACATAAATCATCTTATGGCTATTTTTGTATGGAAATGTCATCAATCTTTCAACGTATTTTGTTTCTCGTTAAAGCCCGAGGAGAGAGAGAGAGAGAGAGTGACGGCAGCCACAATGGCTCATTAATGGACGGCTGCTTTCTGAGGAGCTTTGTCTCTCTCGGCCCCCCCCAAACCCCCCCAACCCCCCCCCCCCCCCGATGAAGAAGAAGAACAATAAGCCACTTCTGAGGGTTTTCTTAACGTGGTCGTGGAGTAATTTCTGCGGCTGGAGTAAAAGGAAGTAAAAACGATAATGCACCGGAGCTGAAGGAGGACTATTAACTCGTTCACCGTTCGTAAAGTGCTCGCCTGAGTCGAGACATCCATCAACCTTTCGGGTGGTGAGGCGTATATGAAGAGAAGAAGAAGAAGAAGATGAAAGAAGAGGGGAGTTCAAGACTCAAAGATCACACAGACACTAATAGTCAAATATAAAGGGGTAAAATTAGAAGGAAGGAGGAAAGGAAGGAAGGAAGGAGGGAGGAAGGACGGAAGGAAGGAAGGAAGGGAGGGAGGAAGAAGGAAGGAAGGGAGGGAGAAGGAAGGGAGGAAGAAGGAAGGGAGGAAGGGAGGAAGGAAGGAAGGAGGAAATGAAGGAAGGAGGGAGGGAGGAAGGAAGGGAGGAAGAAGGAAAGTGAGGAAGGAAGAAAGAGAAGGAGGGAGTGAGGAAAGACGGAAGGAAGGAAGGGAGGAAGAAGGAAGGAAGGAAGGGAGGAAGAAGGAAGGACGAAGGAAGGGAGGGAGGAAGGAAGGAAGGACAGACAGAAGGAGTGAAGGAAGGGAGGAAGAAGGAAAGTGAGGAAGGAAGAAAGAGAAGGAGGGAGTGAGGAAAGAAGGACAGAAGGGAGGAAGGAAGGACAGACAGAAGGAAGGGAGGAAAGAAGGAACAGTCAAAAGAGAGATGGGGTCAATTTGACCCGGGAGGACGACACAAGGGTTCATCTGGGTAACCATGGAGATCAGGAAACATTTCAAGTCATTATTAGTATAAGTCCACTTAAATACACTGTAGGAGGATAAAAACCTTTCGGGTGAGGCGTATATATGAAGAAAAAAAGAAGGGGAAAAAAAAGAGGGGGAGTTCAAGGCTCAAAGATCACACAGACACTTAAAAAAAAAAAAAAGTAATTCCATATATTAAAGTTTTAATGTCAGAAAGAGGTTTTTTTTTTTTTTTTGTTGGTTGGTTTTTAAAGGTCACCGAAGTAAATTACTGAGAGCCATTGATTCGGTAATAAAGTGAACTTGAGTTGTCACAGTCGCTGCATCTGTTACTTAATTAGCCCACACACACACACACACACACACACACACACACACACACTGACACACACACACTGACACACATGCACACGCACACACATTTACTTACACTGATGGAAATAATGTACACATGTAAGACGCTCGTTCACACAGCCCCAGGTGTTGAACATGTTGAGTTTTGACGCTATTTAAGTCATTGAACATGATGGTCCCAGCTGTCTGTGGGCCTTCTGGAGACACACACACACACACACACACACACACACACACACACACACACACACACACACATACACACACACACACACACACGAGGTCCCAGTCCCAAAGCATCTGATCAGTCCATGGAGGCTGTCAGAGCTCGCTTGCATCTTCTTCTTTTTTTCATAAATCCTTTTCCCAGCTTCAAAAGTGACTAAAATATTCTTTTCTGAATAAGCTATGAACTCTTTTTTTTCCTTTTTTTTTTTTAATGCTTTATTATCTTTACACACTGGGGAAATTACAGGAATGTGGCAGTAAGAGGGATCGATTCACAGATTTGTCTGCTGATAATGGAGGTTGTTTTTTTTCTTTTCATATGAAAGCAAATTATTTTCAAGTGATTCTTATTATTCTTTAACCCTTAAACAGGCAGGAGTGGAAAATTAGATGTAAAAAATCCTTACTAGTTATGTCATTTGCACTTAAAGTAAGGAAGGAAAGAAGGAAGAAAGGAAGGAAAGGAGGGAAGAAGGAAGTAAGGAAGGAAAGGAGGGAAGAAGGAAGGAAGGGAAGCAAGGGAGGAAGAAGGAAGGAGGTAGGAAGGAAAGGGAGGAAGGAGAAAGGAGGGAGGAAGAAGGAAAAAAAAGGGAGGAAGGGAGAAGGAAGGAAAGGAGGGAGGGAGGGAGGAGGAAGGAAGAAAGAAAGGAAGGATAGATGAAGGAAGGAAGAAAGGAAGGACAGATGAAGGAAGGAAGAAAGGACAGAAGGAGGGAACATTTACCCTAACAGCTGAACTTAGATCTGAGGAAGGAAGGAAGGAAGGAAGGACAGATGAAGGAAGGAAGGAAGGAAGTAAGGAAAGGAAAACAGACGACAGGAAGGTTAAAGAGTCTGTATCTCCTGGTGCACGTTGCCTGTTTAAGGGTTAAAAAAATAAAAAATAAATTAAAAAAAAGAAGAAAGACACGGACACAAACACAAGGCATATTGATATCAAGTGTACCGATTTATTTCCATTTTTCAGAGTAATTTGTTTTTCTCAATGGAGTTACTAGATCTAATATATTAGCAGGGATAATATCTGTAGCTATATGAGTGCTTGAAGTTAGATTACAAATATTAGTTTACCAGGATCTCAAGACATTTCTGTATAGAGCAGATGTTGACAAAACTTGGAGAGAGGAGGGGAGGAATGGGGATGGGAGAAAAGAAAAGAAAAGAAAAGAAAAGAAAAGAAAAGAACCAGTGGCTTATATGAAACCAGTGAATTGATTACCAGAACAAACGTAAATGTACAACAGCTTAACAAGAGGACAGAAATCAAGTGGGTTCATCTCCTAAATAGCTTCAGAGTACATGATACAAAAACCTGTGCCTCATTCAACTGAGGTTTCTCTACAAAAATACATCTAATAACAGTTTCTTCTTATTTTTATTGTTTATTTTTAAATCTCTTCTTCTTCTTCTAATTTACACATTTTATTATTAAGTCATCGTAATAAATAATAATAATAATACGCTCATAGAGAACATATGGTTTTAAAACCCCTCTCGTCGTTGTCCAGAGCTACAAGGAGAGAAAGAGAAATGTGTTACTGTGTGTGTGTGTGTGTGTGCGTGTGTGTGCATGTGTGTGCGTGTGTGTGTGTGTGCGTGTGTGTCATTACATCGACTAAATAAGATTTTCAGCTCTCTCTCTAAACACTCCAGCTGAACCGGAGCGCCAGAAGAAAAGAAAAAAAGAAAAAAAAAAGTCTCATGTTACCTCTTATTCATAAACTCTTAAAGAAAAGCAACAAAAAAAAAAAAAAGCTTGCAAGGGTGTCACCATGGGCTTCATAGTGTCACCATGGCGACGTGCCCGACGCACTAGAGATCATCTGGTTTTTGAATCAGCAGCTATTTACTGAAGACCTGCGGGAAAGCGAGCAGAGCTGCAGGACTGCGACTAGAAAACTGTAATGATTGAACAGCGTGAGGCCTTCAGGGCCTTCAGGGATCAATGCTACCAAAATATTTTACAGTGCATGCTCACAAAAGATGCTTCTTAGAGTCCAAATTTCATCATTATTATTATTATTCCTCTTTGTTTGTCATTGTTGCCGAGACCAGAATAATCTATATAGTAGCTGAGGTGGATAAACGGTTGTGGCCCCCCCCCCCCCCCTCGGGAAGCCAACGCAGCCAGATGTTCATCCTTCAGAGAGTTTGAGAGAGAAAGCGTCTGAATAATAAACAATGTGCTACTAAGTGTGGGAGTTACTCAGCGTTACTCTCCGCTATTCACACCTCTTCAGAGAGAGAGAGTCTTGAGAGCTGTCAGGAGCGGCTCTCCGGAGCTATGAAGGTGAAGCGTAGTCAGATTAGAGCTAATTGTGAGGTATGTCTGCAGCACTTGTGGGGGGGCGGGGGCGGGGGCGGAGGGAGGGGGGAGGGAGTAAAAAGAAAAGATTTGACAAAGAACAAAGAGAAAGAGAGAAAGGGCAGATCCACACTTTCTTATTCACAAGTGGATTTGACCGAACCCCCCCTTTTAGCTTTAAAAAGGAAAAATCCACCCTGAGGGGTTTCTCAGATGGAAAAGTGCCACGAGGAAGAAAACGCTTTGAACATCTTTTTGCATTTAAGTGGAAGATTGTGACGGCATTTGTGTGGAAAATCACCTGTCAAACCGCAACAAGAAGCCAATGGGGGGAGAGACTACATTTTTTTTTTAATAGAATAAAAATAAAAAAAAGGAGATTGTTTTCTGATTACCTGACAATCAAATCCTCACATCTCACCCCCCCCCCCCCCCCCCCCCCCCCCCCCACAACTCATCATCATCATCCGCCTCCGTCTGAGTCCGAGTCGAGTGAATCACATGACACGCTGCCGTATCGCTTTCCATTTGTTTGGGGATGAGTCACTGAATTGTAAAGTTATCCGCCACGTTAAGGGTGTTTTCAGTTTTCAGTGACGGATGGCAGAAAATCAACAGTGTAACACGTTGAGAGGAAAGGTCAGACGATGGTGTCGGAGCTTCAAAATCAAAGTGCGAAAAAGGGCTTATTTCTAAATTTAACACTTTGCACCGACTCTCAGCAGCCGCACAGAGGTTGAGATGCTACTTTATACTCTTTATGACGGCGTGTGTGGAGGAAATATGATCCAAGTCCAGACTACAAACTCATAATATACAGTATAGTATAGTATAGTATAGTATAGTATAGTATGTGGGTCAGTGGTGTTTTTATGTGTCCATGTGGTTTATAGTCAAATTTAAAGGGTTAAAATGTAAAAATAAACGTATGAATAACTTGCACACTTCCTTTTTTTGTGGACCCAGCATCAAATTTCTGCTTTTAATCCATTTTGAGAGAATATATTAGAGGATTATGGTAAAAATGTCTAAGTGGTGTAACCATAAAAACTTTGTACCAAATAATTCAACTTGCTTAAAAACAGTAAATAGTCAATAAAACAGCATATCAACTAGTTTGGCATGATCTTACATTATAACTTTTATATTAAATAAAGATAATGGAATACTATTGTTCTAAATATTACATTTAATCTGGGTAACCATGGAGACCAGGAAACATTTACAGTCATTATTAGTATAAGTCCACTTAAATACACTGTAGGTGATAAAATATTTAATATTTATCATTCTTTTGTGGTTACACCATTTGACATTTTCAGGAGCATTCAGTCTTACTTTTGGTTAAAAAATGGTGCAAATGTCATTTCAAATGATATAAAACCAACAAAAATACTAAATGTACATTTTAACAAACCTGATGCTGCTTTTAAGACATTTTTTAAGATATTTTTGAATTGCTCATCTCACCAACCTTATTTGTCTCTGACCCATAGACTACAATATCCTTTTATAATATGCTGATTTTTTCAGTCAGCATACAAAAAGAGATTCACCTCACTGTGCGTCAATCAAACTGCCACTTTAAAATGCCAATGTCAATAAAAAACCTCTCGAGGAGGAAACAAAATGCTCCTCCAAAGATTTCATGCTTATTTTTGCTTATTTTAGCCGAGGCTGTCCTGGAGCTGTTTCGCCATTGAAATTGATTTTTTTCCAGCTGCGAGCAGCTGCTCAATTTCCTTTTGTGCAGTGCATTATGGGACAATAGTGTCCATCAGTGACACACCCAAAAAGCAAGCAGATGTAGTCTGTGTGGGGACATCTTTGTGTTCACACTCAGAATATGCTCAGTGTTAGTTTGTAGTACGGACTGAGACGCAGCCACACTGGTGCAGGAAGAGTCTTTTTTTTGAAAGCTGTGGTTATCGATACAGAGAGCTTAATTTAAATTCTCACTGAGGGCATTTTTCTACTTTCTATAAGCTAAATTGATATTTATTGATGTACTGGGAAGAAAATCAAAACACCTCCTAATTTTAATAAACTGCAGAGACAATGATGAGTCTTTTGTTTGCATTACAGCTCCGAGAGAGAGAGAGAGTCTGTATCTGGTGTTGGATTATAGTCAGCGAGTAGAGTTTATACTAGGAACGGTAACTAGCTGCTAACCGTACTGTAGTCCATCTATCTTCCCTTCCTTCCTCCCTCCCTCATTCCCTTCCTTCCTTCTTCCTCCCTTCCTTCTCCCTCCCTTCCTTCCTTGACTAGACCACAACAGGAGGGTTAATCATTTATATGTGAATGTGTGAGTTTTTAATTTGATAGTTGTATTTCTGTATTTCTGTATTTCTGTATTTCTTAAAACTTTGCTTTAAAACGTTTGTATCATGTTGATAAGTTGCTTTCATGCGGACGTTAAGCACCTTGAACTTCTGTTATGTATGAAAAGTGCTAAACAAGATTTACCTGACTTGACTTAATGCATCTATTTCTACGTGGCTGCTCATAATTAATGTCTTGATGTGAACACAGCTCTCCTTTTTTTTGTTATTCATACTTGTTTTATGTGTCGAAATGATGACATCATCGAATTTAGTGGCTACATAATGTCAAGGTTTCAATTGATGTGTTGGCATTTAAAAAAGTACTGATGGAAGAAGCTCTTTATGGGAGAAAATATACTTCCTGACAGAGGCTAGCTTCAAAAGTCACGCTAGGTCATAAGTCTCATCTGTCTTGAAAGTCATTCTGGGAAATGTAGGAGATTGGAAAGTCAAGTAATTTATAACGAGTTCTGCATTTATTATTATTATATATGAAGATATCTGAGAGTGTACCCCAAGAAAAAAGGTGGATTTGTCCTTTAAAGTCTACAAAAAAAACATAGTTAGAAATTCCCAACATGCCTTGCAAGCAAATCATCGGTTTAAAATGCAAAACAGGAGCAACGAATGATTTCTGCCAAGGGAAAACGAGCCCAGCTGTGTATCCCCGCCACGATCCCACTGGCTGCACACCTGAGGCTCATTTTGAGCGACTGATGAAGATAATTCATTCAAAGCCATAATTTCTTCTTTCTTTTTTTTTCCTGATGTGTGAATCAGCACTCAGGAGTGTTTGGATGAAGGGGGGGGGGGCGGGGGGGAGGGGGGTTAGGATTAGGTTGTCGGGAGGTTGGGGCTTTAAGAAGAAAGATTGTGTTTTTCAGTTTTCTGTACTTCCTGAAATTGTTATCCCTCATGTTTCCATCCTCTATCGTCGAATGTGCGGATAATGACACGTAAAGGCTGATTTCACCTGGCTTTCTTTGGGAAAATGTCTATTTCTGTCTTTCTTTCCTTCTTTCTTTCTAAATTTCTTTCTTTCTAAATTTCATTCCTAGAACAACACCTGTAAGGGCACGACTGCCGCAGGATGGGGCGGCGGATACAGAGACGGGTGGTGACTCTGCACTGGGTGAAACGCCGTTGCTAGGGGAAACGGACCGGGTGTATCCAACAGAGGGATGTGGGACGAAGCATAGAAAGAGGGAGGAAGATGGTGGTGGTGGTGGTGAGGATGAGGAGGATGAGGATGATGATGAGGAGGAGGAACTGGTGGCGGCGGTGGTGGATGTGCGGGAGCTGGATTAAGAGCGAGGGGGGAGAGATGAGGGGAGAAAGAAGGGAGGAGGTGAGGGTAAGAGGGGACGGGGAGGTGAGACGGAGGCGGGAGGAGGGAGAGGTGATGCTGGATGATGGTGTGATGAAAGGAGAAAGAAGAGGAAGAGGAGAGGGATGGAGGGAGGAGGAGAGGAGCGTGTAAGGGGATGCACTGTGGAGGGAGAGCGTGGTGGGGGAAACGAGGCCTCTTCTCTGGGTAGAGATGCTCAAAATCTATCTTCCTCTCCCTCTCCTCCTTCTCTCTCTCTTTTCGCCTCACCCACTCCTTCTCCCACTCCTCTCGCTTCTCGTTCGCCCTCTTCCTTTCCATCTGTTTCTCCTCCTCCTCTACCACCTCTCGCTTTCTCTCCTCCTTTCGCACGAGTGGAGCGACAACATCTTTCTGGTTTCTGGAGCTATTGTCATCATCATCATCAACAACAACAACATTACCACAGTGATTGCAATCAGTGACATGATTACCGCTAAAGTGATTACACTGACCACTGTCAATATCATCGCCGCCGCCGTTCCCGTCCGCTTGATCGATACCGCGGCGTGATATGTAATCAATCGCTGGAGCGGTGGCGGCGGAGGAGCGGTGATTGTTTGTGTGTTTGGTTTTATCATCCTCACTTTGGTTGTTTGTGTGGTTATAACGACAGCTGTGATTACACGTGTCGTTGGTTTTACAGTTACAGCCGCCATCATCACCGTTGGCTACGGCAGTTTTTTTGTCACTTATCTCATTCTTGGCGTGCTCGGTTGTACATTGACAGTGGTCAGCGTTGATGCTACAAGTAAAAGAGTCCACAGGTGAGTCAGCAGTGGTGGTGGTGGTGGTAGTAGTGGTGGTGGTGTTACAGGTGGGTTTGTCACTCATGTTAGCTGAGTTAAGTTTGTCCATGTGACCAGGGCGAGGATTGTCCTTAGCCGCCTGAACGCCACATTCGTCTTGTTTATTGTCTTTTTTATCATTTTCAGTCCACTCACTGTCCTCTCCAGGTGTGTTACAGGTGTGAAAGCTCTGGCACTTCCTGTTTCCCTCGGCTCCAGAGCTAAATTGACAGTCGTTAGCGTCCCTGCCTTTGCTGTCATCATCACACAAGCAACAGTTATCAAGTTTATCAGAAGTGATACAACTAAATGTTTCCTCTTTGTTCTCTGTGTCGTGACACAGGCAGCGTTTGGTCCGGTCAGTGTTCTCCTTTCCACTGCTCTCTGCCGTGTTGCAGTTATCCAAAAGGGTCCCGGGTTCGTTGCTGTTGAGTTTAGGCGCCTCTGTGTTTAAATGCGTGCAACAGGCTTCTTCATCTGCGCCGAGGTCAGAGGTCAGCTCGACACAGGCGCCGTTACTCTGCTGTCTCTGTGCGTAAGCCCTCCTCGTTTGCCTCCTTCCTCGCTTCCGTTTCTTCCTCGGCGTGGCGGCCCCGACCCCGGCCTCCAGCGATTCCCCCTTCCTCTTGCCTGTCTTGGCTGCTGCTGCACTCTTCGACATCGCCTCCTTTGAAATTTCATCGCCGGGGAGGGTCGTGTCTGCGCGGGCCGGTCTAATTCTCGGCTCTGTTTCTGTCTGTTGTGCAGAGCAGCGTGGGGCCGGGCCTGACACGGGATTGCTGTGTCCTGCAGGTATTGTTTGTCTTTGACTGCACGCTGTTTCTCTAAAGGAAGCAGGGACAAGGCTAATCGCCGGATCGCATGCTGTTTCCCCGCGAGACATAGGAACAAGACGAATTTCTGCCTCGCGTGCTGCGTCTCGACAGGGAAAAGAAACACTGCTAATCGTCAGGTTACACACGTTTTCTTTAGCATCCTGAGCAGCTCTTATCTCGGTCTTCCTCAGATTCCTTCGCTCCTCATCTCTCCGCCCTTCCTCCTTCCCCGTTTGTGTGTTTTTGTGCATCCCCTCCGTCTCTCTAGCATTCTGAGCAGGGTCGGGCATAATTGCAGGACAGCATGGTGTCTCTATAACAGACCCAGGGACGGGGCTAATCACTGAGTTACATGCTGCACCCCTGCAGAGGAGCTTTCTGAGCCCCTGGCCCCACCCAGAGACTGATTGCTGGGATTGATGCTGACTGGCCTCCGTTTTCACCTGCAGACACAGCTGGTTACACCGATTACACCGATTCACAGGAAGATTACTTAATAGCTCTCGTCTCTTCATGTCATTTCTACCTGCCCTCTCTCGTTCTGTCTGATCTCCTCTTATCCTTCTCTCTTCTACCCTCATCCTCTTTTCTCTGCCTCCTACCAGCCGATGCTCCGCCAGATTACTTAATAGCCCTTTTTCACTCCTCTCCTCTTTTTCGGCGCCCTCTCTTTTCAACCTCTGCTCCGCTCTCCCTTCAAACATCTGATTCATAGAAAGACCACTTATTATCTTTCTCCCCCTCTCTGAATCCTTCCTCTCTGTCTCTTCCCCTCGTTTCCTCCTCGCCCTCTTCCTCATTCCTCTCCGCACCCCTCCCCGTCTCTTCCTCCTCCTCCTCTTCCCCGGTTTTTGAAGGCCCAGTGCAAGGTGGCATTCGGCAGGAACAGGAACGAATTTTAAAGCACTTTCATCACGGCAGCCGGAGCGATCCGGAACTGCGTCGCTGCCGCTACAATGGGCTACAGGTTCCATAGGATTTCCTGCCTGTCCTCCTTCATCCTCTTCTTCCCTTTCATCTATCTTCACCTCCCTTCCTCCCTCCGTATCTCCCTGCCTCTGTTGGCAGTTGGGTTGTTTGATCACAGATGGCTTTATTCTCTCCCTCCCTTCCTCCAGCCCTCCCCTCTTTTCATCACCCCCTTCTTTGGCCCGGTTATGTGCTCTGAAGTCGTACAGTAGAGGATTGACGCTGTAAGAGATGGATGGTGAAGTCTTGGTGTAGCTGACCATCTCCGACGGCCAGAGAAGGACCCTGTTGCCGTCTCGGCTCAGGACGCGACAGAACGGCTCTTTGGGACGACCTGGAGGCACTGACGTTGAATCTTTTGCCAAGTTTAATGAAGAGGGCTTCAAGTCTTTGGGCTGAGGCTGAACTGAAGACTCTTTGGACTCATTTAAAACAGGAGAAATTGATTTTTTGAGCTCATTTGTAGAAAGACAAAGCGGTTCGTAGCTGGGGTCTAACTCTGTTCGATTATCCAAATTTAAATCTAGATCTTGGGCCACAACGGCGCTGTCAATCTGTCCTGGTATCCCACTGTTTAAATAAAGATGAGCTCCAGTCCCACTTTCACTGCCGACTGCTTGGGCTTCAGTCTTGTTGTCATTACATAAGGAGATCTGGGCTCCATTCCCACTGATAACAGAGTCCTCGACCCTGATCACATTGCGATTACATAAAGAAAGCTGGGCTTCAGTCCCAGTGAGGCCTCCAGTTCCCCTCTCAGCAGACATACTGGCTGCAGCCTCAGAGTGCTGCATTACAGTTTTACCGTCCACACCGCACTGGTTTCCAGTGTCCCAATGATCCGCACTTACAACATCGACGCCTGCAGATACTTGAGATTTGAGCTGCTGATCTGTGACTTTGTCCGCTTGATCTTTGGTTCTTTCTTGCACCATCACGCCTTCGTGCTTCCCCGACAAGCCCGAGCCCCGTCCAGCTTGGATGAACACTGCGGCTGATTGATGGAGGAGGACGCAGCTCCTCTTGGGCAGCGAGAAGGAGACAGGACGGACTCTGCCGGGGACGGACTGGGCCTCCGAACCTCCGCACATTGCTCTGCTCTCACTTGTGGTGGTTTTCTTGAAAATGGGACCATTAGTATTGGCGTTAGTGGCCGTTATTGGGATGTTATTGGGCGTAAGGGTGTTGCTTAAATAATTATGAGCCCAGGGGATCTTGTTAAAGTGTCTGGTTTTGGTAGGAGTGTTTTTGTTATCAGCGTTTGCGCTCATGATGTTGCCGGATGTAACAGCAGCAGTCAGATCATTGTAGTCCAGTTGGGTCTTGTTGAGGATGCAGGTCTCCGCAGCAGAAGCAGTATCGCTGGTCTTGTTGGAGTCCAGCTGATTATATCCCCACTGTGTGTTCTTCAGGAGTCTGGTTTCCAGCGCTGGGTCCAGAGGAAGGAAGGGCTGGATCAGCTGGGTTTGAGGCTCTGGATGGAGGGGAGAGAAGAAAAGATTGGTTATATCTACATGTAAAACACGGCAGAATTATCGGCCTAACCTGGCAATAAAGAAAAGAGTAGGACGGGACAGATGTAGAAGAATAGCATTGGTTTTTATATCGTAAGCTCCTTATGCATTTATTCAGTGTTCTGGCTCCTCACCAGCATGCTTTTGTTGCTTTCAACACATCTGAATGTGATTTATTGGTGTGGGATGGACTTAAGAAAAACACACGCAGAGTGATGAATATGTGGCTCATTCGAAAAGGGGGGGAAAATTAAGATTGAAGGTTTTATTCCAACATGTAATATCCATTTCTGCACATCCATTTGGGGCAAAACATGCTGTCAGTCATTCATCTGTCTGCCCGTCAGCGTGGCAGATGATTTAGACCAGGGGTGTCAAACTCATTTTCATTCAAGGGCCACATACAGCCAAATTTGATCTCATGTGGGCTGGACCAATAAAAAGATGGAAGGAAGGAAGGACGGAAGGAAGGAAGGAAAAGGGATTAGGAAAGGAAGGAAGGAAAGATGGAAGGAAGGAAGGAAGGAAGGAAGAAAGAAAGAAAGGAAAAGAAGATGAAGGAAAGATGGAAGGAAGAAAGGAGGGAGAGAAGGAAACAAAGAAGGAAAGAAGTAAGAAAGGAAGGAAGGAAGGAAAGATGGAAGGAAGGAGGGAAGGAAGGAAGGAAGGAAGAAAGAAAGGAAAAGAAGATGAAGGAAAGATGGAAGGAAGAAAGGAGGGAGAGAAGGAAACAAAGAAGGAAAGAAGGAAGAAAGGAAGAAAGGAAAAGAATACAAGGAAGGAAGGAAGAAAGGAAGGAAAAGAAGATGAAGGAAAGATGGAAGGAAGAAAGGATGGAGAGAAGGAAACAAAGAAGGAAAGAAGTAAGAAAGGGAGGAAGGAAAGAAGGACAGATGACAAGAGGGAAGGAAGGAAAAGAAGACAGGAAGGGAAATGGGCCGGATAGGATGCCTCGGCTGGCCGGTTCTGACCCACGGGCCGCATGTTTGACACCCCCTGATTTAGACCATTCTTGAGTGAAGGTCTTAAAATGACTTATAACTTTTAAAGAAATCTATAATGTGCCTTCCTTCTCGAAAACCAGAAACCCCTTTTCATTAAATATTAGACTTTTTGAGGGGAAGTCTTCAAATGAATTACTACTCCTCTTCTTCCAACACTAAATGTGAAACGCATTTAACACACGGAGAGAGAGTCGACTTTTAAAATGTGAGATATGAGTTGTTGAACTTTTCCGTTGGTCTCAACTTTAAAATGAGAAAAATAAAACTTTACTGAATATGCAACTGGTTCTTTCTTATAGAGGAGACGGGGTGACAATTGATTATCTCTTTGAAGCACTACGGATGCTGCTGCTAAATTTCAGGTTGTTCTTTCTTTCTTTATTCTTTTTTTAAAATTAAAATCTATCTTGCACACCCTAAAATAAAACTGGAGATGGAGCTGATATCACCTCCCAAATCAGAACAAATTCAGACCAAATGACAAATTTAACTGGAAAATATTATCCCAAAGCTGCTCTCATACAGCTGCATATTCACAGGAAGACTTTTATATATAGTGTGCTGAAAGTAAAGCAGTGTAATACAACGACACTGCAGTAAATCCCACATTTATGAAAGTTGTAATATTCCTTTTTTTTTTTTTTATTAAACTTTGAGGCTGTAGTTTAGTTTAGTTTAGTTTAGTTTATTTGGATCCCCATTAGCTGTTACCTAGGCAACCGCCTACTCTTCCTGGGTTCCTGGGGTTTGTGACATCAGGGGTGTCAAACATGCGGCCCGTGGGCCAGAACCGGCCCGCCGAGGGGTGCGATCCAGCCCACTTTCCTTTCTGTGTTCTTTTCCGTCCTTAATTTCTTCCTTCTGTCCTTCCTTCCACCCTACCTTCCCTTTTTCCCTTTTTTCATTCCTTCCATCTATCCTTCCTCCCCTTCTTCCTCCTGTCCTTCCTTCCTCCCTCCCTACCTTCCTTTTTTTATTCCTTCCATCTGTCCTTCCATCTGTCCTTCCTACCTTCCTTTTTTCCTTTCTTCCTTCCTTCTGTCCTTCCCTCCCTTCCTTCTGTCCTTCCTCCGATTCTTCCTTCTGTCTGTCCTTCCTACCTTTCTTCCTTCTTTCCTTTTGTCTGTCTTTCCTTCCTTCTTTTATTCCTTCCATCTGTCCTTCCTACCTTCCTTTTTTTATTCCTTCCATCTGTCCTTCCTCCCTTTCTTCCTTCTGTCCTTCCTTCCTTCCTCCCTACCTTCCTTTTTTTATTCCTTCCATCTGTCCTTCCATCTGTCCTTCCTACCTTCCTTTGTTCCTTTCTTCCTTCCATCTGTCCTTCCTCCCTTTCTTCCTTCTGTCCTTCCTTCCTTCCTCCCTACCTTCCTTTTTTTATTCCTTCCATCTGTCCTTCCATCTGTCCTTCCTACCTTCCTTTGTTCCTTTCTTCCTTCCATCTGTCCTTCCTCCCTTTCTTCCTTCCTTCCGTTGTTTCTTCCATCTGTCTGTCCTTCCTTCTGTCTGTCCTTCCTACCTTTCTTCCTTCTTTCCTTTTGTCTGTCTTTCCTTCCTTCCCTTCTTATTTCCTTCCTTCCTTCCTTCCTTCCTTCCTTCCTTCCTTCCTTCCTTCCTTCCTTCCTTATGTTTAATGATCCCTTGAATGAAAATGAGTTTGACACCCCTGTTCTACATTATACTGGATCCACTTTAGCACGTTACACATTCATTAATAATTATTAAAGAACAAAGGTTACAAGAGGAATATACACAATTAAAATAATCAATGACACCAAATAAAGATCTTTACATTACTCTGTCTTAATTAGTATGAATGTGATTTGCAGTTTGACACTTTTTGGATTAAATCATGGTTCTTCTTATCTTCAGTTTATCATCGTTAATATAAACTATATTCACTATAAATATCTAGGTGGGTGTAGTGAATAAACTGGCAACTGTAGTTTTCTTTGGCACATAATGAAAAATAATGTCAATAAACACCAACACCGATATGACTCTTGTTCATAATGTTCCTTTTTTAAAATCTACTATTGTTTTTATTGCTTGTGTTACTTTTTATTTATTTATTTTAATTCGTTTTATTGATGATTTATATTTATCCTCTTTGCTGCCCTCCCAAAGGAATAAAGGAATATCTTAAAATGATGCCTCCTTCCTTTTTCCTCTCCTTCTTTCCTTCCTTCCTCCCTTTCTCCCTCTTACATTCCTTCCTTCCTTCTTTCCTCCCTCTCTCCTCTCCTCCCTCCCTCCCTCCTTCCTCCTTTCCTTCCTTCTTTCCTTTCCTCCCTCCCTCCCTTCCTCCTTCCCTTCCTTCTTCCTCCCTCGTTTCCTTCCTTCTTCCACCCTTCCTTCTTTCCTCTGTCCTTCTTTCCTTCCTTCCTCCCTTCCTCTTTTCCTTTCTCTCTCCCTCCCTCCTTCCTTATTTCCCTTCCTTCCTACCTCCTTTCTTTCCATCTTTCCTTTCCTGCCTCCCTTCCTCCATCCCTTCCTTCTTCCTCCCTCGTTTCCTTCCTTCTTCCTCCCTCCCTTCCTTCCTCTTTTCCTTTCTCTCTCCCTCCCTCCCTCCTTCCTTCCTTCCTTCCTTCCTTCCTTCCTTCCTTCCTTCTTACCTCCTTTCCTTCCTTCTTTCCTTTCCTCCTTCCCTTCCTTCTTCCTCCCTCCTTCCCTTCCTTCTTCCTCCCTCCTTCCCTTCCTTCTTCCTCCCTCCTTTCCTTCCTTCTTCCTCCCTTCCGTCCTTGACTCGAGGACAACAGGAGGGTTAAATATCATTCATACGTAAATATGACATTATATTTTTCTACCTGATGGAAAAAACTCCTCCTCCCCTCTAGTACTTAATTGGAATTATTATTATTATTTGTATTGTTATCATTAAATTATAATAATGTATAAAGAAAGTTGCAAATAAAACAATCCAGCACAGTAAAGTTAAATAAATCCGGTCTAAACGTACAAAGAATTGATAAAATACCCGACAGTACAATCATTTAATTAAGGTACAAAGGGTGAAATGATCAAATAGAGGAGATAAAACAGGGAAAAGAAAAGGTCATACAAAGTGATTTAAAGGATGTTATTGATTGTGAAACCCTCTGATCTGCAGGCAGGGATTGCCAATTAATTAGAAGTGGACTATTTGAATACCTATTGATCCCCAATTACATGTTCAATCCCTGTATGAAGTTTTAAACCTAAGCTCGGGAACAAAAAGCTACACCTCATACCCCTCATACCTTCTCTCTCACTTTCCCTCCATCCTTCCACCTTTAACTCTTCTACTATTGCTTCAATAAATCTTTGAACTCATATCTAAGTTGGCGTGGTCTTACTAATTAGTAGTAAGGTAAATTAAATAGGAAATGATGATGAGGTTAAGGACTCGTAAAATAAAGTGTTACCACTCTGGCAGAGCAGCAGCAGCGTTATGTAATATTAGAGTTAGTGTGTTAAAGCTGTTTTTTAGGCTCTCTGAAGATGAGCACTGTTAAGATTGAGCTCGCTATTGGTCAACATCAAAGTTTAACTCTGATATAAAATCCAGTTTAAAAAAAAAGTTTGTCTGATCGAGCCGTTAAAGCAGATTTAACACGTACATACTGTAATCATATTCTGACTCATAATTATTCTCTACTCTAGTTCACATTCATAAATTCCCCACCTGTCATTAATAAATGTTATCATATGGAAAAAAGACATTCACAATCACTATTTTATGGTCCAGGAGAATATTTTATACATTTTATATTTATTTAACATGTTTGATTTTTTAAATGTTCTTTAATAAGTCAAACATATATACATATAAAAAATATGTATCAGCATTTTATTTTAATATTTTTATACTGTGGGTCACATTAGGAAAAGTCTGGATAAAAGAAATGCGTATAGAGTGTTTTTAAAGCTTTTCAATTTTAAAAAAATGGATCAAGTTTGACCCATTTTTTGGACATTTGACAGCTGAAATGTCGAAATTTGAGCACCACAATAATTCAGAACAATCTTTTGTCCTCTTAACATAATTTTCTTCCATATTTTGCTTTGTTTTTTAACTTTTAGGCTTTTTTGTATATATTATGTGCTCTTATTTATTTAGCTATATGTGTTTATTTGTGTATATGTATGAGCTATTAGATACATGAATTTATCCTATGAGGAGGATGAATAAAGTCTATCTATCTACCTATCTATCTATATTTTCATGTCTTAGGTAAAATAGGACATGATATTGTGTGATAGTAGCTGCTTTTTGAGTGATGATGAGTGGTGTGATACCTAAAAAATACACTCTCTCTGCTCTCTGAAACATTAATCAAGGTTCAATCACATTTATTGATCAGTCAAGTCGACTATTGATGCTTTCTGAACAGATCTATGGTTCAAAATGTGGCATAGACACTTTTTTATGAGGGGATTATTAGACCCAGAGCATACTGTATGTGAGGCTTAATTGCCCGGTTGTGATGTCACTTCCTCCCTTTAACCGCATATTATTTGCTCTTATTTATTTAGGTATATGTGTTTATTTGTGTATATGTATGAGCTCTTGGATACATGAATTTCTCCTATGAGGATGAATAAAGTCTATCTATCCATCTATCTATCAGGTTTAATCACATTTATTGATCAGTCAAGTCGACTGTTGATGTTTTCCTAACACATCTGTGCTTCAAAATGTGGTATAAACACTTTTTATGATTATTAGACCCAGAACATACTGCAAGGGTGTAGAATATAAACACTATGTGAGGGTTAATTGCCCGGTTGTGATGTCACTTCCTGCCTTTAACCGCAGCCTCTCATCTACGTGCACACACTTTGAGTTCAGAGCCGCTGCTGTCGATCAGGATATTTCAGCGTCAGTGCGGCAGACCACACTCCGTTTAATCCCTCAATATCGAGAGTGATATCCTCGCCCCCCCCAAAAACCAAACACACGCTCATAAAGTATTTAAGCAGCCCAGCGCGCGCCCGTTAAGAAGATAAAGGCTCTTACTTGTTCCCAGCGTTGTGCCGCTTGTACGGATGTCGGCCCAGTTCTGCATGAAGTCCGGTCTGGTTTGACTGGCCGGTTCGACCGCCACCGTGGTGGATCTGAACATGGGACCAGAACCTGGAGCGCTGAGGAGAGAGATAAAGAAGAGAGGATGAGAGGTGTTAGATGATGAGTGAAAGGACAAAGGGAAAGAAGAGGATGAAAGGAAAGGGATCAGAGGAAAGGAAACAAGAGGGATAGAGGAGAGGACAAGAGATGAGAGATTACATGAGAGGAGAGAGAGGAGAGAAGAAGAGGAAACAAGTGAGAGGAGGAAAGGAAGAAAGGATGAAAGAGACAAGGAGATGAGAGGAGACATAAGAAGGAAAAAGGAAACAAATGAAAAGAGGAAGAGAGGAGAGTAGGGAAAAAAGATGAAAGAAATGGATGCAAGGAATGAATGAGGAGAAGAAAAAGAAAGGAATGAAACAGAGAAAAGAGGAGACAAGATGATGAGATATGAAAATCAGGAGGAGAAAAGAAAGAAAAGAAATGTAGAGAAAAGAGGAGAGAGAGAAGACAAGAAAATGAAAGGAGAGGACAAGAGGAAAGAGAAACAAGGACAGGGAGAAGAGGAAGAAAGAAGGAGAAAGAAGTGAAGGAAGGAGTCGAAGAGAGGAGAGGAAACAAGGAATGAGGAGAGGACAGAAGGAAACAAATGAAAAGAGGAAGATGGGGAAAAGAAGATGAAGAAACAAAGATGGGAAAAGAAAAAAGGAGAAGAGGATGAGGAGGAAAGGATGAAAGGAAAGGAGAAGACAAGATGAAAAGAAGGAATGAAGAGGAGAGAATGACAGGAGGGAAATAATAAGGAAAGTCGACAGCAGGACAAAAGTAGAGGAGAGGAAAAGAAAGGAGAGGAGAGAGGAGAAAAGAACAAAGAAATGAAGAAGGGAGGAGAGGACAAAAAGATGAAAGGAAAGGAATGAAGGAGAGGAGAGGATGAAAGGAAAGGAAAGGAATGAAGGGGAATAGTGGAAAAGAGAAATGAGGAGAAACAAAATGAACAAATGAACAGAGAAAAGAGAGAAAATAAACAAACAGAGATGAAGAGAGGATGAACGAAAAGGAGAAGAGAAGGTGAAAAGGAATGAAGAGTAAGAGGAGGAGAGGAAGAGATGAAAGGAAAAGAGGAAAGAAGTGAAGGAGAGAGGAGACGAGGCAGCAGCGTTGAGGAGGAGAGGAGCTGAAATCCAGCTTGAAAATCGATTTGGTCATGCTTTCCTTTCCTTTCATCTCTCTGCCTTTTCTTTTCTTTTCTTTTCTTTCCATTTCTTTTCTTTTCTTTCTTTTTATTGTGCATTGTTTGCAGATGTGAAAACGGCAGTGACAGCCGACACCGATACACGACTTCAACCGCTCGACGTGATTGGTCAGAGACACTTTTTCTGATAATCCTCCTTTTAAGCAGTTTATTTATTGCTCTCTGTAACCAGGGAGCTAGTTAGTGATCTCTCTCTCTCTCTCTCTCTCTCTCTCTCTCTCTCTCTCTCTCTCTCTCTCTCTCTCTCTCTCTCTCTCTCTCTCTCTCTCTCTCTCTCTCTCTCTCTCTCTCTCTCTCTCTCTCGCTTCTTTCTTTCTTCTTTTCTTTATCTTTTTTTATTCTTACTCATGAATAACACTATCAGTCAGACTTTCTTCTACATTTAAATTCTAACCTTCGTGCAGTGATATTTCTTATTTTTAAAAGTGGTGGATGTTTCTGATCTCTATTTTTTTCTGGCGAGTAGTTGTTGTTTTTGTTTTTTTTTGTTTTCTTTGCGTGGGCTTCTTCAGGTTATGACTCGCAGCTCCGAGCTCAAATTGTGCATTCATGTGTTCTTATATTTTGGTAGCTGTTTGGTAGCAGGCCAAGATGAACTCTCTCTCTCTCATCATGCATCATGAGAGAGAGAGAGAGAAGGGGGGGGAGATAGAGATGGAGAGAGAGGAGGAGAGAGAGATAGAGAGAGAGGGAGGAGAGAAAGAGAAAGAGAGATAGAGATGGAGAGAGAGGGAGAGAGAGATAGAGAGAGAGGGAGGAGAGAAAGAGAAAGAGAAAGAGAGAGATGGAGAGAGGGAGGAGAGAAAGAGAGAGAGAGGAGGGAGAGACAGAGAGAGAGAGAGAGAGAGAGAGAGACAAATCCACACATCATCTGTTTCAAGACCTCCTGTTTGTTTATCATTTGTCTTACAGGCTGTTTTTAGGATTTTTTTTTTTTCCAAACAGCACGTGAGTTCAACACTGTTTGGCAGCCCACTTGAAACTCCCAGATGTCTGCGTGCCCCCCCCCCACCACACACAAACACACACCAAAACACATGAGCACACAGAGCGATATGTAGATTTTTCAGCACCATTAACACACAGCTGTAAAATAACTCTGACAAACATTAACACAGCAGGAGTGTTTTCCTGTGATGGATCGCCCCACCCCACCACCCACCCCACCCACCCACTATCATCTCAAGCATGTTAATATTTTTCTACTAAAAAACAAACAAAAAAACTCATAACGCACCGCATTTGGATGAAGAAGACATGAAACAGCTTAAAAAAATAAAAGTGTTATGAATAAACAGGCCATTTCACAGCGGACGTTTTGACATGTCACAGTGGGAAAAGCACAGGTGTAAATAAAGTTAATGATGGCTGAATTCCATTTCGCTGCTTCCTGTTTTTTTTTTTTTTTTAGGGTCGATTCTATTTGTTGCGCGTGCTTGGCTTGCTGTCACGCTGTCATGGCAACAGAGCCGCCGCCACCGTTGTTGCTGTTAAACGGCGCTAGTAACACTGTGCCTCTCTCTCTCTCTCTCCTCTCTCTCTCTCTCTCTCTCTCTCTCTCTCTTTCTCTCCTACGATGGATGAGAACTCAAAATATCCCCTGTGAGAAACTCCACCGGTAAGTGAAGAGTAAACACATCGAGTCGAAAGTGACAAACTTGGGTTAATTAGTGACGTTAATGATGCAAATACTGACACAACTTTTAGCACAAAAAAAACCCCAACAACAAACCTTTGAGACGTTTTGTGAAGTTGTGAAGTTTGAATAAATTAAAAAGACACACTTAGGAAGAGATTTGAGAATCAGCACTAGATGCATTTCTCCTCCATCTGTTTTTATTTGCATTTTCAATTTGCGCACATAAGGTCTGATTTACTAAGATCCCAAATAAAGGGTAGTAAATTATGTGTGAAGTGCAACAGATTGCACATTAGGTTAGCGTACGTTTTGTGGGTGATCTACTAAGAATGATTACGTAAATGACAACAGATGCAGACAGCAGTATTTAAATGAGAGTTATAGCAAAAAAAATATTACCAGAAAAAAAACTATATAGGATTTGAGTATTTGTGACTAAAAAAAACAAAAATATTTACACAT
>JAJDFG010001849.1:20000-25193 GCA_021039105.1 Scomber colias | reverse complement strand
TCTCTCTCTCTGTCTCTCTCTCTCTCTCTCTCTCTCTCTCTCTCTCTCTCTCTCTCTCTCTCTCTCTCTGGCAGCCGATGAGTTAACGCGGTTGTTTAGTTATATTTGAGCCTTTAGTTGGTAAACTTGGAGCTCGTGGTGGTTTTTACTTTATCAGAAATAATAAAACTAGTAAAAAGGAAAAGCAAGAATGTCCCACTTCTCTTTATTAAATAAAACATTCAGCTGTTTTATATCTTAACAGCAGCTTTCATCTCCACCAGGAGACTCACACAATCTTAATATCCAAAATACATCTTCAAATATTTGTGGAAATGTTTTTACTTCAGGTGTAAATGAGACAACTGGAATCATCCAATCATGTTCTTTATATCTCATGCTCCATCCCTAACCCTAACCCTGCCTGTTTAAGGTTAAACATCCATCAGACGTGTGTTCAGTAATGAACCTGAAACGTATTTTAAATGTTAGTTGAGTTTTAACCTTTAACCCGGCAGCAGCGAGCAGCAGGAGAGGGTTACTATCTAACTTCCTGTTAGGAGGGTTAAATGTATATGAACCTTTAATTGGTAGAATTGAAGCTTGTGGTTATAAAATGATAAAAATCAGTTTATAAACTAGTACGTGTGATATTAATATTAATGAGCAGAATGTTAAATAACACATTTAAGTGTTTTTACCATTATCACCATTTTATACCTTAATAAGGGCAAAGCATCCTGGTGGAGATACAACTCATAAAATCCAAAATATATTAAAAATATGAAGGAAATGTTTTACTTTAGGTGTAAATGACAAAACTAGTGACATCACATTAACTAGTGACATCACATTAACTAGTGACATCACATTAACTAGTGACATCACATTAACTAGTGACATCACATTAACTAGTGACATCACATTAACTAGTGACATCACATTAACTAGTGACATCACATTAACTAGTGACATCACATTAACTAGTGACATCACATTAACTAGTGACATCACATTAGGATTTCTTTTTTTCTTTTTTTAAAGGTTTTGTTGCATAGACGTCTTTATTCATCCGTAGACCGACAGGAAACATGGGAGAGAGGGGGGGGGGGCTGCGTATACGGCGCTCTAACTTAGGATGTTTTTACGGCAGGAAGTGAACTGATTTTAATTTGAAGGGGTGACGGCAGGAAGTGAACTGATTTTAATTTGAAGGGGTGACGGCAGGAAGTGAACTGATTTTAATTTGAAGGGGTGACGGCAGGAAGTGAACTGATTTTAATTTGAAGGGGTGACGGCAGGAAGTGAACTGATTTTAATTTGAAGGGGTGACGGCAGGAAGTGAACTGATTTTAATTTGAAGGGGTGTTGGCAGGAAGTGAACTGATTTTAATTTGAAGGGGTGTTGGCAGGAAGTGAACTGACTGTGATCTTGTTTCTTCAGGACACGAAGCAGTTCGACCCGTTTCAGGAATGGACCGACGGATACGTCCGCTACATCTACAGCGGTAAGAGGCTGCTGATTGGTTCCCTGCAGGCTGCTGATTGGTTCCCTGCAGGCTGCTGATTGGTTCCCTGCAGCAGTAAGAAGCTGCTGATTGGTTCCCTGCAGGAATCGATGATGATCTCACATTAGAGGCAAACTGTGACGCTGTTTCATCTCATGCTCGGTGTCTGGGTTTAACCGTTCCCTAAAATACAACAAGTCCTTAAATCCAGTAGTTGAAGTTCTGGTAGCTGATAGAAGCTGAACCAGGATCCAGGATCCCTGTAAACCAGCAGCTGGAGGTCCCGAACCCGCTAGAGGTCCCGAACCCGCTACAGGTCCCGAACCCGCTACAGGTCCCGAACCCGCTACAGGTCCCGAACACGCTACAGGTCCCGAACCCGCTAGAGGTCCCGAACCCGCTACAGGTCCCGAACCCGCTACAGGTCCCGAACCCGCTACAGGTCCCGAACCCGCTACAGGTCCCGAACACGCTACGGGTCCCGAACCCGCTACGGGTCCCGAACACGCTACGGGTCCCGAACCCGCTACGGGTCCCGAACACGCTACAGGTCCCGAACACGCTACAGGTCCCGAACCCGCTACGGGTCCCGAACACGCTACGGGTCCCGAACCCGCTACGGGTCCCGAACACGCTACAGGTCCCGAACACGCTACAGGTCCCGAACCCGCTACAGGTCCCGAACCCGCTACAGGTCCCGAACTCATTCCACAAAGGTTCATGTGGCTGCAGGTTTTCATTCCAACCAAGCAGGAGCACACGTGCACACCAATCAGCGGCTGTGGTTCAGGAGGTAGAGCAGTCGTCCTCCAATTGGAAGATTGGTGGTTCGATTCCCGGCTCCTCCAGTCCACATGTCCATGTGTCCTTGGGCAAGACACTTAACCCCTAATTGCTCCCGTTGCTATGCCAACGGTGTATGAATGTGAATGAATGGTTAGACCTCTGATGAGCAGGTTGGCGCCCTGCGTGGTAGCCCCCCCCCCCCCCCCGCCATCAGTGTATGAATGTGTGTGAAAGGGTGAATGATGTCATGTAAAGAGCTTTGAGTCGCACAGACTAGAAAGGAGCTATATAAGTACAGTCCATTTACTGAAGAGTGAGTTCAGCTGATTAAATGAGTCAGCCTGGTGTGCTCCTGTAGCCACACGGCCCTTTGTGGAATGAGTTTGACACCTATGCGCTACACCCGCTCCACCCTAACCACCCTAACCCAGCTCTGTCCCATCAGACAGTAATGACCGTTTTTATTTATTCTTTTATTTTGGTTTGTTTTTAAATTCATGATGAAGTATTATTAGTATTATTATTAAAATGGTTTTAAATCATCCAGAACTTTGACAGGATGATGACAGCAATGATGGAACCTTTTCACTGGTATCATGTTGGGTTGACCCGTGAAACCAGAGTGATGGGTGGAGGACAGGAGTGATGGGTGGAGGACAGGAGTGATGGGTGGAGGACAGGAGTGATGGGTGGAGGACAGGAGTGATGTGGTGGAGGACAGGAGTGATGTGGTGGAGGACAGGAGTGATGTGGTGGAGGACAGGAGTGATGTGATGGAGGACAGGAATGATGTGGTGGAGGACAGGAGTGTTGTGGTGGATGGAGGACAGGAGTGATGTGGTGGAGGACAGGAGTGTTGTGGTGGATGGAGGACAGGAGTGATGGGTGGAGGACAGGAGTGATGTGGTGGATGACAGGAGTGATGTGGTGGATGGAGGACAGGAGTGATGGATGGAGGACAGGAGTGATGTGATGGAGGACAGGAGTGATGGATGGAGGACAGGAGTGATGTGGTGGATGGAGGACAGGAGTGATGTGGTGGAGGACAGGAGTGATGGATGGAGGACAGGAGTGATGTGATAGAGGACAGGAGTGATGGATGGAGGACAGGAGTGATGTGGTGGAGGACAGGAGTGATGTGATGGAGGACAGGAGTGATGTGGTGGAGGACAGGAGTGATGTGATGGAGGACAGGAGTGATGGATGGAGGACAGGAGTGATGTGGTGGAGGACAGGAGTGATGTGGTGGAGGACAGGAGTGATGTGATGGAGGACAGGAGTGAGGTGGAGGACAGGAGTGATGGATGGAGGACAGGAGTGATGTGATGGATGGAGGACAGGAGTGATGGATGGAGGACAGGAGTGATGTGGTGGGTGGAGGACAGGAGTGATGTGGTGGAGGACAGGAGTGATGTGGTGGAGGACAGGAGTGATGGATGGAGGACAGGAGTGATGTGGTGGAGGACAGGAGTGATGGATGGAGGACAGGAGTGATGTGGTGGAGGACAGGAGTGATGTGATGGAGGACAGGAGTGATGTGGTGGAGGACAGGAGTGATGGATGGAGGACAGGAGTGATGGATGGAGGACAGGAGTGATGTGGTGATGTGGTGGAGGACAGGAGTGATGTGGTGGAGGACAGGAGTGATGGAGGACAGGAGTGATGGGTGGAGGACAGGAGTAATGTGATGGAGGACAGGAGTGATGTGATGGAGGACAGGAGTGATGGATGGAGGACAGGAGTGATGTGATGGAGGACAGGAGTGATGGATGGAGGACAGGAGTGATGTGGTGGATGGAGGACAGGAGTGATGTGGTGGAGGACAGGAGTGATGTGGTGGAGGACAGGAGTGATGTGATGGAGGACAGGAGTGATGGGTGGAGGACAGGAGTGATGTGGTGGAGGACAGGAGTGATGGAGGACAGGAGTGATGGGTGGAGGACAGGAGTGATGTGATGGAGGACAGGAGTGATGGATGGAGGACAGGAGTGATGTGATGGAGGACAGGAGTGATGTGATGGAGGACAGGAGTGATGTGGTGGATGGAGGACAGGAGTGATGTGATGGAGGACAGGAGTGATGGATGGAGGACAGGAGTGATGTGATGGAGGACAGGAGTGATGTGATGGAGGACAGGAGTGATGGATGGAGGACAGGAGTGATGTGATGGATGGAGGACAGGAGTGATGTGATGGATGGAGGACAGGAGTGATGTGGTGGAGGACAGGAGTGATGTAATGGATGGAGGACAGGAGTGATGGATGGAGGACAGGAGTGATGTGGTGGAGGACAGGAGTGATGTGATGGAGGACAGGAGTGATGGATGGAGGACAGGAGTGATGTGGTGGAGGACAGGAGTGATGTAATGGATGGAGGACAGGAGTGATGTGGTGGATGGAGGACAGGAGTGATGTGGTGGAGGACAGGAGTGATGGATGGAGGACAGGAGTGATGGATGGAGGACAGGAGTGATGTGGTGGAGGACAGGAGTGATGTGGTGGAGGACAGGAGTGATGTGGTGGAGGTCAGGAGTGATGTGATGTGGTGGAGGACAGGAGTGATGTGGTGGAGGACAGTAGTGATGGGTGGAGGACAGGAGTGATGTGGTGGAGGACAGGAGTGATGGATGGAGGACAGGAGTGATGTGGTGGAGGACAGGAGTGATGTGGTGGAGGACAGGAGTGATGGATGGAGGACAGGAGTGATGTGGTGGAGGACAGGAGTGATGTGGTGGAGGACAGGAGTGATGGGTGGAGGACAGGAGTGATGTGATGGAGGACAGGAGTGATGTGGTGGATGGAGGACAGGAGTGATGTGGTGGAGGACAGGAGTGATGGATGGAGGACAGGAGTGATGTGATGGAGGACAGGAGTGATGGATGGAGGACAGGAGTGATGTGGTGGAGGACAGGAGTGATGTG
>JAJDFG010001849.1:7500-15000 GCA_021039105.1 Scomber colias | reverse complement strand
CCCGGCCTCCCCGGCTGCTCCTCCCTGCTGGACGACACCTCCTCCCCCTCCTACTCCACGGAGGTGAAGGTGACGGAGGAGTCGGGTGGAGTCATCAAGTCTCTGTCGTTCCAGCCTGAACCTCTACAGACCAAAACGGAGAGGAGCGACGGCTACGACTACCGCTACGCCTACCCCAACACGTACCGCTACGACGACTACTGACGCTGCACTGCCTCCCCCCTGTTACCATGACTACTGTCACCATGACTACTGTCACCATGACCACTGTCACTAGGACTACTGTTACCATGACCACTGTTACCATGACTACTGTTACCTGACAACTGTTACCATGACTCCTGTCACTATGACCACTGTCACCATGACCACTGTTACCATGACTCCTGTTACCATGACCCCTGTTACCATGACTCCTGTTACCATGACCACTGTCACCATGACCACTGTCACCATGACCCCTGTCACTGTGACTACTGTTACCGTGACCACTGTTACCATGACCACTGTTACCATGACCACTGTTACCGTGACTCCTGCCGCTGCCAAAACCAGACACTGCATCTTCCCACAAACTGTTTGACACAAGAACTTCTGGACTGAAGCTGCTGAGACGACGACGATCATCAAACTGAACTTTCACTGCTCAGCTGTTCACTCTCATCCAAGTCAAAGACACTGAGCTGATATCTGTGAGGAAAGCCATGAGATGTGGTTGAAAGCTTCAGAAACATCACAGTTGGATCTTGTGATGACAGTTGTTGGGGAAGTTGTTGAAGCTCAGATTTTGTTCTTTAGAGCTGCAACTATTAGTCAGTTCATTGATTAGTTGCCAAATATTAAAACAATCAACTATTTTGATAACTGATCAATTATTCATTATTGAGTCATTTTAACCCTTACATCCTGTTCATGTTCTACACTCAGACTTTGACCCAGAAGCTCAGATGTGTTTAAAGCATCAATAATCAATAATCTGACTGATCAATAAATGTGATTAAAGCTTGATTCATGTTTCAGAGCAGAGAGACTAAACAGCTCCTATCACACAATATGTAATAAATGTCTGGATCAAACAGCTGATTGATCAGCAGATGAATATATAATGAGAATAACTGGAAGTTGCAGCTCTAAAGATCAATGAAACCATAAAGACCTCAGAGACTCGTCTTCAGTACAACTTCTTTTCTTTTCTTTGATTGCTTGTAAATTTGCCGTCAGTGAAACTTTCAACCTGTAAATACTGTTAACTTCATCACGTGACTCTGTCGTCATGGAGATGGATCATGTGACACATCATTGAACAAGTTCACACCCAGACTTTTATTTAAGAATTGATTCATGATCAGAAATACGAGATTGAAAAGTGAATGTTTGAACATGGGAGACTTCTGTTCAACCAAACCAGAAATAAATTGAAGATCTGAAATATTTGAGCTGCTGTCAGAGAGGAAGAATCAGCACTGATATTATTTATTTAGACTGGATTAGAAGAACAAACTCATGATGATGTTGACTGAAGCGATCTGTGAGACGTTGAAATGTTTCTCACATTAAACTAACTGTTGTACAGATTTCTGTTTCTCTCATTTCCTGTTCGATTTCTGCTCAGCTGCCAAACCGTTCCCAACCTGTCAGCGTTAGCTCAAGGTTAGCTCAGGTTAGCTCAGGGTTAGCTCAGTGTTAGCTCAGGGTTAGCTCAGCTTTAGGTCAGCTTTAGCTCAAGGTTAGCTCAGGGTTAGCTCAGCGTTAGCTCAGCGTTAGCTCAGCGTTAGCTCAGCATTAGCTCAGGGTTAGCTCAGCGTTAACTCAGGGTTAGCTCAGCGTTAGCTCAGGGTTAGCTCAGCGTTAGCTCAGGGTTAGCTCAGTGTTAGCTCAGGGTTAGCTCAGCTTTAGGTCAGCTTTAGCTCAGCGTTAGCTCAGCGTTAGCTCAGCGTTAGCTCAGCGTTAACTCAGGGTTAGCTCAGCGTTAGCTCAGCATTAGCTCAGGGTTAGCTCAGGGTTAGCTCTGGTTTAGCTCAGGGTTAGCTCAGCATTAGCTCAGTGTTAGCTCCGGTTTAGCTCAGCATTAGCTCAGCGTTAGCTCAGGGTTAGCTCAGTGTTATCTCAGGGTTAGCTCAGTGTTATCTCAGGGTTAGCTCAGTGTTAGCTCAGTGTTATCTCAGGGTTAGCTCAGTGTTAGCTCAGGGTTAGCTCAGCTTTAGCTCTCTAACTAATCTCAGCTTCAGCCACAGTTCTGAGCTGTGAAGTGATTTTAATCCTAATAATTAGACCATACTGTATGTTTAGATCATTTACACTTTGTTCCTGAGGCTGGTAAGAATACTACATTACCCATGAGCCTCTGCTGCTGTTAGTCAGAGGTGAGAATCAGAGTGTAAACACTTTGTTAAATAAGTTCTTTCTTTATTGAGCATCAATGAAACAAGAATAAAACAATGCTCACATTATTATTATTATTATTATTTTCTACCCTTGTTTCCTTTGTTGTATAAACTCAACAACTCAACACAAACACACAAACAGGTTTATCATCATAGAAGCTGAACACTAGTATTATAGTTTACATGAACAAATGATTATAATGAAAGTGTTGCTGTGTGGAGTTTGTCTCTAACTGAACTGCATCAAGTCTCTCAGTCACACACACACACACACACACACACACACACACACACACACACACACACACACACACACACAGGGTTGCAGATCAATATTAACCTCTGATAGAGTTTTAAAGAACAGGAAGTTGTCATTAAGGTTTTATTCTTATGTATTTTAGAGTAGTGAGTGATGTCAACCCTTCACACAGGAAGTCCTTCAGTCTCTGTCCCTCTTCCTCTTCCTGCTCACTTCCTTATTTCAGCTCCTGCTTGTTGGTGGTGGAGCACGTGACCACAGTGTAAGCTCTGTGATTGGCTGGTTTATGCTCAAATGCACCATGGGAGTCGTAGTTCCCTGAAATATTTACATCCTCTAACTAATATTTTCTAACTCAGTCTTTCATCATCAGAGTCTGAAAACTGTTCAATCACATAAATAAGTTCATCTGATATTATAGTACCTGGTACCTGCTCCTCCATCAGGGATAGTACCTGGTACCTGCTGCTCCATCAGGGATAGTACCTGCTGCTGCTCCATCAGGGATAGTACCTGGTACCTGCTGCTCCATCAGGGATAGTACCTGCTGCTGCTCCATCAGGGATAGTACCTGGTACCTGCTGCTGCTCCATCAGGGATAGTACCTGGTACCTGCTGCTCCATCAGGGATAGTACCTGCTGCTGCTCCATCAGGGATAGTACCTGGTACCTGCTCCTCCATCAGGGATAGTACCTGGTACCTGCTGCTCCATCAGGGATAGTACCTGGTACCTGCTCCTCCATCAGGGATAGTACCTGGTACCTGCTCCTCCATCAGGGATAGTACCTGGTACCTGCTCCTCCATCAGGGATAGTACCTGGTACCTGCTGCTCCATCAGGGATAGTACCTGGTACCTGCTCCTCCATCAGGGATAGTACCTGGTACCTGCTCCTCCATCAGGGATAGTACCTGGTACCTGCTGCTCCATCAGGGATAGTACCTGCTGCTCCTCCATCAGGGATAGTACCTGGTACCTGCTGCTCCTCCATCAGGGATAGTACCTGGTACCTGCTGCTCCATCAGGGATAGTACCTGGTACCTGCTGCTCCTCCATCAGGGATAGTACCTGGTACCTGCTGCTGCTCCATCAGGGATAGTACCTGGTACCTGCTCCTCCATCAGGGATAGTACCTGGTACCTGCTCCTCCATCAGGGATAGTACCTGGTACCTGCTGCTCCTCCATCAGGGATAGTACCTGGTACCTGCTGCTCCATCAGGGATAGTACCTGCTGCTCCATCAGGGATAGTACCTGCTCCTCCATCAGGGATAGTACCTGGTACCTGCTGCTCCATCAGGGATAGTACCTGGTGCTCCATCAGGGATAGTACCTGGTACCTGCTGCTCCATCAGGGATAGTACCTGGTACCTGCTGCTCCTCCATCAGGGATAGTACCTGGTACCTGCTGCTGCTCCATCAGGGATAGTACCTGGTACCTGCTGCTCCATCAGGGATAGTACCTGGTACCTGCTGCTCCATCAGGGATAGTACCTGGTACCTGCTGCTCCTCCATCAGGGATAGTACCTGGTACCTGCTGCTCCTCCATCAGGGATAGTACCTGGTACCTGCTGCTCCATCAGGGATAGTACCTGGTACCTGCTGCTCCTCCATCAGGGATAGTATCTGGTACCTGCTGCTCCATCAGGGATAGTACCTGGTACCTGCTGCTCCTCCATCAGGGATAGTACCTGGTACCTGCTGCTCCTCCATCAGGGATAGTACCTGGTACCTGCTGCTCCATCAGGGATAGTACCTGGTACCTGCTGCTCCTCCATCAGGGATAGTATCTGGTACCTGCTGCTCCATCAGGGATAGTACCTGGTACCTGCTGCTCCTCCATCAGGGATAGTACCTGGTACCTGCTGCTCCTCCATCAGGGATAGTATCTGGTACCTGCTGCTCCATCAGGGATAGTACCTGGTACCTGCTGCTGCTCCATCAGGGATAGTACCTGGTACCTGCTGCTCCTCCATCAGGGTTAGTACCTGGTACCTGCTGCTCCTCCATCAGGGATAGTATCTGGTACCTGCTGCTCCATCAGGGATAGTACCTGGTACCTGCTGCTGCTCCATCAGGGTTAGTACCTGGTACCTGCTGCTCCATCAGGGATAGTACCTGGTACCTGCTCCTCCATCAGGGATAGTACCTGGTACCTGCTGCTCCATCAGGGATAGTACCTGGTACCTGCTGCTCCTCCATCAGGGATAGTACCTGGTACCTGCTGCTGCTCCATCAGGGATAGTACCTGGTACCTGCTGCTCCTCCATCAGGGATAGTACCTGGTACCTGCTGCTCCATCAGGGATAGTACCTGGTACCTGCTGCTCCTCCATCAGGGATAGTACCTGGTACCTGCTGCTCCATCAGGGATAGTACCTGGTACCTGCTGCTCCTCCATCAGGGATAGTACCTGGTACCTGCTCCTCCATCAGGGATAGTACCTGGTACCTGCTGCTCCTCCATCAGGGATAGTACCTGGTACCTGCTCCTCCATCAGGGATAGTACCTGGTACCTGCTGCTCCTCCATCAGGGGTAGTACCTGGTACCTGCTCCTCCATCAGGGATAGTACCTGCTGCTCCTCCATCAGGGATAGTACCTGGTACCTGCTGCTGCTCCATCAGGGATAGTACCTGCTGCTCCTCCATCAGGGGTAGTACCTGGTACCTGCTGCTCCATCAGGGATAGTACCTGGTACCTGCTGCTCCATCAGAGATAGTACCTGGTACCTGCTCCTCCATCAGGGATAGTACCTGGTACCTGCTGCTCCTCCATCAGGGATAGTACCTGGTACCTGCTGCTCCTCCATCAGGGATAGTACCTGGTACCTGCTGCTCCATCAGGGATAGTACCTGCTGCTCCTCCATCAGGGATAGTACCTGGTACCTGCTGCTCCTCCATCAGGGATAGTACCTGGTACCTGCTCCTCCATCAGGGATAGTACCTGGTACCTGCTGCTCCTCCATCAGGGGTAGTACCTGGTACCTGCTCCTCCATCAGGGATAGTACCTGCTGCTCCTCCATCAGGGATAGTACCTGGTACCTGCTGCTGCTCCATCAGGGATAGTACCTGCTGCTCCTCCATCAGGGATAGTACCTGGTACCTGCTGCTCCTCCATCAGGGATAGTACCTGGTACCTGCTGCTCCTCCATCAGGGTTAGTACCTGGTACCTGCTCCTCCATCAGGGTTAGTACCTGGTACCTGCTGCTCCATCAGGGATAGTACCTGGTACCTGCTGCTCCTCCATCAGGGATAGTACCTGGTACCTGCTGCTGCTCCATCAGGGATAGTACCTGCTGCTCCTCCATCAGGGGTAGTACCTGGTACCTGCTGCTCCATCAGGGATAGTACCTGGTACCTGCTGCTCCATCAGGGATAGTACCTGGTACCTGCTCCTCCATCAGGGATAGTACCTGGTACCTGCTGCTCCATCAGAGATAGTACCTGGTACCTGCTCCTCCATCAGGGATAGTACCTGGTACCTGCTGCTCCTCCATCAGGGATAGTACCTGGTACCTGCTGCTCCTCCATCAGGGATAGTACCTGGTACCTGCTGCTCCATCAGGGATAGTACCTGCTGCTCCTCCATCAGGGATAGTACCTGGTACCTGCTGCTGCTCCATCAGGGATAGTAGTCCTCGGGCGACCCGCGTCCTCTGCCGGGCCCCGAGCCTCAGAGTGACCCGCGTCCTCTGCCGGGCCCCGAGCCTCAGAGTGAGAACCTGCAGCAGATCAAAGGGTTCAGTCTGATGTTGTTGTGACAGGAAACGAGTCTGAACACAAACGCTGCTGCTGCTGTCCTCACTGTGAACCTCACTGCTCCTCCTGCACCCCCTCCTCCTCCTCTCCTTCCCCCTCCTCCTCCCCCTCCTCCTGCTCCTCCTGCACCCCCTCCTCCTCCTTCTCCTCCTCACTGTGAACCTCACTGCTCCTCCTCCCCCTTCTCCTCCTGCTCCTCCTGCACCCCCTCCTCCTGCTCCTGCTCCTCCTGCTCCTCCTGCACCCCCTCCTCCTGCTCCTGCTCCTCCTGCTCCTCTTAACTGTGAACCTCACTGCTCTTCCTGCTCCCCCTCCTCCTCTCCTTCCCCCTCCTCCTCCCACTCCTCCCCCTCCTCTTCCTCCCCCCCCCCCTCCTCCTCCAGGTGAGCGTTCCTGGCAGGTTCATCCAGGTGTGATCATGTGTGTAATGCAGTGCTGTGATTGGCTGAGAGCTGTTATGATCCAGGTGAGTGAAGGTAATCTGTGTAATTCTATCTCTTCACTTTATCTTCATCATCATCACTTTATCTTCATCATCATCTTCTTCTTCTTCTTCTTCTCTGCTGATCTACATCGCTGCTTTTTCACACGCTAATCATCCCCTCCTCCTCCTCCTCCTCCTCCTCCTCATTATCCTTCTCTTCCTCCTCTTCCTCTCCTCCTTCTCTTCCTCCTCTTCCTCTCCTCCTCATCCTCCTCCTCCTCTCCTCCTCCTCCTCTTCCTCTCCTCATCCTCCTCCTCCTCCTCTTCCTCCTCCTCTTCCTCTCCTCATCATCCTTCTCCTCCTCCTCTTCCTCTCCTCATCCTCCTCCTCCTCCTCTTCCTCCTCTCCCATCCTTCTCCTCCTGCTCCTCTTCTTCATCATCCTTCTCTTCCTCCTCCTCCTCCTCCTCCTCCTCCTCCTCCTCCTCCTCCTCTTCTTCATCCTTCTCTTCCTCCTCCTCCTCCTCCTCCTCTTCTTCTTCTCTGCGCTGAATAAATCATCCGTCCACTGACATGAGATCCGTTTCTAAACATCCAGCTTGTTCTCTGATGTGGTTCCTCACTAATGTATGTTTACAATGTGATGCTACACGCTGCTGATCCACACCTGA
>JAJDFG010001848.1:0-25195 GCA_021039105.1 Scomber colias | reverse complement strand
AGTTACGGCTCTCTGCTCAGAATCAAATCTTTCCAACGTTGTGGCAAACACTTTTTGTTTTGTCCTTTCCTGTTTGATCCCAGCTCACAAAGCTCAGCTCCATAAAGAAATGTGTTTTGGCCTGCAGAGAGCCGTGACCTCAACTTTTATCCAGCACCTTCTGGATGAGCTGTGAGCCAGGGCCTAACGTCACTAAAGCTCCTGTTAAGAGGAAATAAAAATAAATCCCTTCAGCCAGGCTCTGAAATCAATCATCAGTCATTAAATCCAATTATTTTCAGAGTAGATTCATCGATTTTACAACCAAAAACCAGGAAGTAACTTATAACTGCATTCTATCAAAAGGCCACCAGGGGGCGACCGTCTCTATACAAGTCAATGGAGAATTCACCAACTTCTCACTTGATTTCTAACCTCAGTAAACGTTTTCAAAATGTGTTTATGGTCTCAATCGCTAGTTTAAAGCCTTCTTCAATGCAGTATGATGTTCATTTGGGACATTTTGGCCTCCCTGATTTTATATGTGACGATAAAGCAGGGTATGCATTAGGGCGTGGCTACGTCCTGATTGACAGGTTGATTGACCAATGTCCTTGAGATCCAGCCCTAGCAACCATAGCAACTTCCCTGCTCCACCCCATGGCCCCGCCTCATGCCCATATAAGTAGAATCTGTGTTTTTATTTTTCCCAGCATGCACCTGAAATTTTCAAGATGGCGCTGCCCAGATTAGAAACTATTGGCTTCCGAGCAGCAGTCCACAAACCAATGGGTGACGTCACGGATGTTACGTCCATTTCTTTTACACAGTCTATGGCCAAAAACACTCTAATAAATTCAGTTATGTCGTCACCTTGTTGTGTTTAAGACACTGTGATGAACATTTTTTACATTTTTTTGCATATTTTATTGACTATTAGTCGTGTTTGGGTGACCACATACATTTGGTGATGCAGTGTGTTCAATATATTATGTTTTAAGATGTTTCCCAGAAAGGATTTTGATATAAAATTAGAAAAATATACATTTATTGTTAGTCGCGTGTACTGTAACAAGGGAATTTACCTTTTTAAAAGTCGAGATTAGTCATCAGAAAGATAATTAATTCACTCTCAGTCTTTAAATCAATTAAAAATAAAAGTCATGTTTGATTTCATTGTGACTTTAAACGAGGCGGTGAAGAACTGGCTTCTTTACATTTTTCCTCTCTGAGACACAAACATGCATTTTCACCAACGTGGGGGGGGAGGGAGGGAGGGAGGAGGGTTTAAGAGGCGGGACTCGAAAGGTTCAGGGGTTTAACTTAAGTAGGATGTTTCCATGGCGACAGATGCACCAGCTGCTGTCAGGGGCATCGAACCTGCTGCCTCCTTATAATAATAATAATATGCTCTATTTATGTAACATTGTTTTGCTATGTGACGGTATGTGTGATGTATTACAGTATCTGCTATGAACACTATGAACATGAAATAATATCCTGCAAAAAAAAAAGAAAAAAGAAAAGAGACGTTTGATCCACGCTCGAGCTCGATCCTCCAACCGACCGACGGACTTTTTACCTGCATGACTCTGGATCAAACATTTCTCTCTCTCTCTCTCTCGCGATGCTACTGAGAGCAAAGTAACTGACTACTTCCTGTCCTAAACTATCCTTTTAACTACTGTTGTTGTTGTAACACATGTTTTTTTGTGTGACTTCCTGTTTGCTACTGTTCATGCCATGAAAAAAAAAACTAAACTAAACGAGAATGACCTGCAGGAAATGTTCTTGACTTCGCCTCGCCAGCAGCAGCAGCATGTGATCTGACATCGTTACTCTGAGAAATGTGCTGCAGATGATTCTTGTAAATACGGAGGTGTGATTAAAATGAAATGTTCTGATTGATCGTCTTTCTGCACTGATTGATACCGATTTATTACAGTACCCTCCTGTTGTCCTCAGGTCAAGGAAGGATAGGAGGAAGGAGGAAAAGAGGAAGGAAGTAAGGAGAGAAGGAAGGAAGGGAAGGAAAGGAGTAAGGAGGGAGGGAGGAAGGAAAGGAGTAAGGAGGGAGGGAGGAAGGAAAGAAGGAAGGAAGGAAAGGAGTAAGGAGGGAGGGAGGAAGGAAAGAAGGAAGGAAGGAAAGGAGTAAGGAGGGAGGGAGGAAGGAAGGAAAGGAGTAAGGAGGGAGGGACGAGGGAAAGAAGGAAGGAAGGAACGGAGTAAGGATGAAAAGAGGAAGGAAAGAAGGAAGGCATTTAGGAGAGAAGGAAGGGAGGAAGGAAGGAAGGAAGGAAAGAAAGGAGTAAGGAGGGAGGGAGGGAGGGAGGAAAGGAGGAAGAAAGGAAGGAAGGAAAGGAGTAAGGAGGGAGGAAGGAAAGGAGTAAGGAGGGAGGGAGGAAGGAAAGAAGGAAGGAAAGAAAGGAATAAGGAGGGAGGGAGGAAAGGAGGAAGGAAGAAAGGAAGGAAAGGGGTAAGGAGGGAGGAAGGAAAGGAGTAAGGAGGAGGGAGGGAGGAAGGAAAGAAGGAAGGAAGCAAAGATGGAAGGAGGAGGGAGCAAAGAAAGAGGGAAGAAGGAAGGAAAGAAGGAGAGATGGGGTCAATTTGACCCGGGAGGACGACACAAAGGGTTAAAGGACATTTCCACAGTTTTTTAAGTGTCTTATAACTTCAGTCTTCTTGGTAAAGTTGTTGATGATATTCAGTTCAATCTAGTTTCTCAAAAGTTAAAAAAAAAGATGCATTTTATTTCCATTTTGTAAAGTCCAGCTATAAGAAATGCTGTTTTTAAAGCTCTAAAATGTAGAAATTGGTCAAATTTGACTCTGATCAGAACATTAAAGGGTTAAAATATCTATCTCTCAATAAGTTGTATAGTTACTTTACCAATTACTGCATATAAAGTAATATGAAGAATGTAAGTAATTAGTTTTAATGCGTTAACCTCGATTAGATTAATGCAATCCATAACGCGTTAATTTTTTTTAATCGCATTTTAATGTTGCAAGCCTTTTTGTCCCTTCTACTCCCCCGTAGACGGCTCCTCTAGCTGTAGCGCTATGCTTTGAAGTGGCCTCCTGCAGTAAACCTACCGCGCTGATGGAAAGTAAGAGAGCTACTGGACTTTTGAACGGCTTGTTTAACTTTAAAACACTTCCAGACGCTTCAGTTGACAAGTCAAAAGTAAAATGCAACCTGTGTCAAACGGAGTTTAACTACCACCGGAGTACGTGGAGTTTGAGTTAGCACCTCCACGCTAAACACCCAGGTGCAGCCAAGCCAGCCTCAGCTCCACCAAAGGACCATTTTGGAGTGTGGGAGTCGCAGCAGAGCCGTGATTGATTCCCAGTTAAGACACTCTGGTAAGAAATGCTTTACATTATGGGCTTAAAACTGCCTTCAAATGGAAAATAACAGGATTTTAAACATGCAATTCAAAACGTGATTAATCGCGATTAACTATGGAAATTCTGCGATTAATCTCGATTAAAAAAATTAATCGTTTGACAGCCCTAGTTAAAAGATCTCCTTCAAACGTGCTTTCAATGTAAACTGATTGATTGGCCATTTTTTCACTATTTTCTGACATTTTAATACACAAAATGATTAAAAAAGATAACTCAATAATGAATAATTGATTAATCTACTGATCGTTACAGCTCTACTTAAGTTTACATAGTATCTGTTATACACTGTTCTGTAATTTATTGAGTTTAATTAAGTGATTTAATAACATAGTTTTAAAGGGTTAAGTAAAATCAAATATATAAAACTAGTAAGTCTTATTCTTGCAGGTTAATGTTCAGCGTGTGTGTTTCATCCTCCTGCAGCTCCAGATGTTGTTTAGAGGAGATGTAACGCATTCCTGCAGCAGAAGAAGAAGAAGTCCTGCTTTATCTGGCCTCACATGACTCTGTCCTGTGTGTGTGTGTGTGTGTGTGTGTGGTGTGTGTGTGTGTGTGTGTGATGCAATTGATTAGGCTCACATGAAAGTTATTGATCGGGAGGGGAGAGAGAGAGAGAGAGAGAGCATTACAATGTGTGATTGTCCTAAACTTTTTATTTTCTTTATCCGAAGCTGCTCGCGGCTCCAGAATGACCAAAACATGAGCGAGTAGTTGTGACATAACGGAGAAAGACATGCTGCGGATTAAAAAAAAGTCCAAAACAAACGTTTGACGTGTGTGTTGATGAAGTCGCTGGGATGATGTAACCGCTAAACTTCACCAACAGATCCAGGCTAATAAAACTCTTCCACAGGCTGAATCACAACATCATGTCAGGAAATAGTGATTTTACCCAGAATGCAACTTAAAATATCTTGTTATTGTTCAGGCCTGCAGCTCAAAACCCAAAGATGTTGAGTTAACTGTCAGAGAGAAAGGACAAAAAGGACAATAGGAACATTTAAGAAGCTTTTTTTTTCTTAGGAAATGACTCAAAATGATTCATCGTTGTGTTGTTAACCACCCTGCCAAATTTGAATGATTAAAAAAATCGCCAAATATATGAAATTAGGCTTCAAAGTTGTGTAAAAATCAGCCTCTTTCTCTGCTACCAAACGCTGAAACCCCGCCCCCTACCAAGTGTCACCTGTCAATCAAAGTCACCACCTCTACCAGAAACATGGACGCTAGCGACGTAGCGACGCCGTCGTTGTCCTTTCGAAGTTCTGCGTCGAGGGAACGTGTTGCTTGGGGGTGTGACTGTGTGTGTGTGTGTGTGTGTGTGTGTCTGTGTGTGTGTGTGTGTGTGTGTGTGTGTGTGTGGTTTCAGAGGAGTCTCTATCTATATCCTTGTTTATCTCCCGGTCACAGTAGCGTGTAGCATTGCGCTGTGTGCTCTAATAACAGAAAGCACATACCTTTTGTTCATTATTAATAAATAAAGCAACTGCCGGAGGAACTGACGCTTTGACCGGACCAATCACAGCCCTTGCTGTCTGCGTTGCCGTGACGCGTAGTTGGGATTTTTTGGAGGTGCACGTCAGGCTACGGCGTCGGGGTCTGTTTCGATGCAGAAAGCTCTGCGTAGGTACGCCGTCTTTCCGACGCAGAAGTATAAATCAGCCTTGAGAGCTTTCTGCTGCTAGCTCTGCTGCTAGCTCGGCGGCTAACTCAGCTAACTGGCTAACTGTAGACTGTAGTAGTAGTAGTGTGTGCTGAATGTATTTATACCTCTACAGCAGCAGGGGCGGGTTTATGCTAATCACTAAATCCTGAACACAGAAATCTTGAAACAGTTTGTGAAGCCTAGCTCCACAATTCAAATCTAAATGGTTGAAATGCTTTTTACACCTTTCCTTCCTCCCTCCTTTCCTTCTTCCTTCCTTCCTCCCTTCCTTTCTTGACTGGAGAACAACAGGAGGGTTAAGAGCAGCATATTCATCTTTAAATCTGCACCTCATAAACCGCCCGGTTTGGGTCAAATGAGGCGACGCTCGGTGACACTTAACAGTTTATCCTCCAACATGTTTCTCTTGTTTCCTGCTGACTGATAAAACAGCAGTTTTTAAAGTGTGTGATCGTATCTCTGAACTCTCTCTCTCTCTCTGTTCAATCAAAGCCTCGTTTCTTCGTCCCGCTGCTTCACATCGTAGAGTTCGTTGCGTGGCACACAGAGTCCCACGAAGCCGCTCCGCTCGCAGCTTTGATCCCCCTCTGATTCAAAAACATGTTATGTCAAAGTTTATGTTTTTATTTTCCTGTGGGAAAATCATGATGTTGTCAGACTCGGACCGGAGTCAAGAGTTACACAGAACCTCGATCCTCCAGGGAAATGGCTTTTTCACAGAGACCCAACAGTGCCAAATTTGGACCAGGACTGAGAGCAGAGGGGAGGGGTGAGGAGGAGGAGGAGGAGGGGGGGGGGGGTGAGATTTTATGTATTTAGCTTGGAACGGCACGGCTCTCTTCCACCCACATACATACACACACACACACACACACACACACACACACACACACACACACACACACACACACACACACACACACCATTTCCAACGTGAGATCTGACAGAATATGACGTCTGCTGGAAGGACGGAAGAAGAAAGGAGGAAGGAAATGAGGGAGGAAGGAAGGAAGGGAAGGAGTGAGGAAGGAAGGAAGGATAGAAGGGAGGAAGGAAAGGAAGTAAGGGAGGAAGGAAGGAAAGGAAGGAGGAAGGAAGGAAAGGAGGGAGGAAAGGGATGGAGGAAGAAAGGAAGGAAGGGAGGGAGGGAGGAAGGAAAGGAGGGAGGAGGGAGGAGGGAAGGAAGGGAGGAAAGAAAAGAAAGAGAGAAGGAGGGACACACACACACACACACACGTGAGATCTGACAGAATGTGACGTCTGCTGGCACCGAAGCAAAAAGTCACTGTTGAATATTACTGAGTTTATTCACGTTGAAGTTCGTATTCATCGACTTCTCTGAGTGTTGAGCAACGTAACCATGACGATGACGTAACAGTGGAATAAAGTTCAGTTACTGTTAAATAAACTCTTAGAAGCTTTTATACTGAACCCAAAACTGTGTTTGTTTCTGATGTACTGATTAATTACATACACACATGTTGTAGGAAGGAAGGATGGGAGGGTGGAAAGGAGGGAGGAAGGGAGGAAGTAAGGGAGGAAAGGAAGGAAGGAAGGGAGGAAGGAAGGAAGGGAGGGAGGAAGGAAGGGAGGGAGGAAGGAAAGGAGGAAGGGAGGAAGGAAGGAAAGAAAGAAGGGACGAAAGAAAAGATAGAAGGAAGGAAGGAAGAAAAAGAAGGGAAGGAAGAAAAAGAAGGGAAGGAAGGAAGGAAGGAAGGAAGGAAGGGAGGAAAGGAGGGAGAAAGGAAGGAAGGAGTGAAGGAGGGAAAGAAGGAAGGAGGGAAGGGAAGGAGTGAGGAAGGAAGGATAGAAGGGAGGAAGGAAGGGAGGAAGGAAGGGAGGAAGGAAGAAGCAAGGAAAGGAGGGGGGAAGGAAGGATGAAGGGAAGGAGAGAGGAAGGAAAGAATGAAGGGAGGAAAGAGAGAAGGAAGTAAGGTAGGAGGGAGGGGGAAACAAGGAAGGAGGGAGGGAGGAAGAAGGAAGGAAAGGAGTAATTGTATTTATTTTTATCTACAGTATTTCTGTTTGATGATTATCATTATTATTACTATTATAATTATAATTAGCTATAATAACCATCTTGTTCTGTATTGTTCTCTGTAAAACTAACTAAATGTAATAAACTGAAAAATATAACTTATTTAGTCTCTTTTTAAATGTTGTTTCTTTTATTCTGCTTCCATTTTATTATCAGTGTTACACAAGTCGTCTGATGTGTGTTATAAGTACAGTAAGTTTAACAGAAGTCCATTTATAATCACATTACAGTAAACTCCAGTCTCATGTGCAAAGGATCAGTGATACAGATCTATAGTATCTGCTGGGAAAGACTCTGCTGCTACATGTCCGTCATACTGTCTGTTATATATAACGTTATATATACTATACATACTGTTATAAATACTTTAATACTGTTATATATACTGTTATATATATACAGTATTTATAACAGTATGTATAGTATATATACTGTTATAAATACTGTAATATACTCTATATATACTCTATATACTATTATATATACTATACATACTGTTATATATACTGTTATATACTCTATATATACTCTATATACTGTTATATATACTATACATACTGTTCTGTGCTCTCCTGACAGGATTGAGCCTGACCGGAGGACGCCACACAGCCACAGGCAGACAGGAACAGGCGATACTCGAGGTCAGGGACAGAAGGCTGGTGCGGGGGTTACTGGGGAAGACACGAGGAGAGGAGGTCAAAAACAAGCAGGTCGGAATCAGTCCATGAATAAGTGCTGGAAGGTCTGGCATGAAGCAATAGTCAATGCAAAATGTGACGATCTGGCAAAGAGTGAGTGGACAAAAGGAGTATATATACACAGGTCTGATTACAGGTGGGGTGCAGCTGAGAGCCCAGGTGACTACTGATGGGGTGCAGCTGAGAGTCCAGGTGAATAGAGTTAACTGATGAGGTGGGTGAGGCGGGTGAGGCGGGTGAGGCGGGTGAGGCTGATCAGCAGGAGTAGAGCAGCAGGGGTGTGGTGAATGGAAAGTTACCAGCAGCAAGAGAAGAGCAGAACAGACTGTGACAGTACAAGGAAAAGAAAAGAGTAAGGAAGGAGGGAGGAAGGAAGGGAGGAAAAGAGTAGGGAGGGAGGAAGGAAGGGAGGAAAGGAGTAAGGAAGGGAGGGAGGGAGGAAAGGAGGAAGGAAGGGAGGAAAGGAGTAAGGAGGGAGGGAGGGAGGGAGGAAGGAAGGGAGGAAAGGAGTAAGGAAGGGAGGGAGGGAGGAAAGGAGGAAGGAAGGGAGGGAGGAAAGGAGTAAGGAGGGAGGGAAGGGAGGAAAAGATTAAGGAGGGAGAGAGGAAGGACGGAAGCAAGGAAGGGAGGAAAGGAGGGAGGAAGGAAGGAAAGGAGTAAGGAAGGAGGAGAAGAACGAAGGAAAAATGAAAGAATGAGGAAAAAAGGAAGGAAGGAAGGAAGGAAGGAAGGAAGGAAAGAAACAAGGAACAGTCAAGAGAGACAGGGTCAATTTGACCCGGGAGGACGACACGAGGGTTAAAAGGAAAAGCAGAAACTGTGACTTACTGATAGAAACATATTTAAAGACATTTCTTGGAAACTAGGAGTCAGAATAAGACGGATTCCTCTGCTGAGACCTGTTCAGTGTTTGTCTTGCTTCCTGGAAATCCCTGAAATAATAAAAATAATAAAAAAAGCTTGTGTCATATGTCAAAAAGTGATTTCCCAATGTGAAAAAGATAAATCCCGTCAGCTGTCTGGCAGACTTTTCCCTCTAGTTGTATAAATAATCATCATCAGGAGAATTTAACTTATTCATGGTTTCATCTCCGTATGTGCAGGATCGTTACAGGCTGAGAGATGGGAGGAGAGGGAGGAAGGATGGAAGAGAGGAAGAAGGAAGGAAGAGAGGAAGAAGGAAAGAAAGGAGGGAGGGATGGGGGAAGGAAGGAAAGATGGAAGGGAGGGAGGAAGGAAGCATGGAAGGGAGGAAGAAGGAAGGAAAGGAGGGAGGGAGGGAGGAAGGAAGGATGGATGGAGGAAAGAAGGAAGGAGGGAGGGACGAAGGAAGGAAGGAAAGGAGGGAGGAAAGAAGGAAGGAAGGTAGGAAGGAAGGAGTGAGGATGGAAGGGAGTGAGGGAGGAAGGAAGGAAAGAAGGAAGGAAGGGAGGAAGAAGGACGGAAAGGAGGAAGACGGAAAGAAAGGAAAGGAGGGAAGAAGAAGGAAGGAAAGGGGGAGGGAGAAAGGGAGGAAGAAGGAAGGAAAGGGACGAGGAAGGGAGGAAGGAAAGAAGAGAGGATAGAGGAAAGGGAGGAAGGAAGGAAGGAAGGATGGCGGAAAGAAGGTAACATTATGGTAAACTACTAATATTACATTCATTACGGTAAACTACTAATACTACATTCATTATGGTAAACTACTAATACTACATTCATTATGGTAAACTAATATTACATTCATTATGGTAAACTACTAATATTACATTCATTACGGTAAACTACTAATACTACATTCATTATGGTAAACTACTAATACTACATTCATTATGGTAAACTAATATTACATTCATTATGGTAAACTACTAATATTACATTCATTACGGTAAATTACTAATACTACATTCATTACGGTAAACTACTAATATTACATTCATTACGGTAAATTACTAATATTACATTCATTACGGTAAACTACTAATATTACATTCATTACGGTAAACTACTAATATTACATTCATTATGGTAAACTACTGATATAACATTCATTACGGTAAACTACTAATATTACATTCATTATGGTAAACTACTGATATTACATTCATTACGGTAAACTACTAATATTACATTCATTACGGTAAACTACTAATACTACATTCATTACGGTAAACTACTAATATTACATTCATTACGGTAAACTACTAATATTACATTCATTACGGTAAACTACTAATACTACATTCATTACGGTAAACTACTAATATTACATTCATTACGGTAAACTACTAATATTACATTCATTACGGTAAACTACTAATACTACATTCATTACGGTAAACTACTAATACTACATTCATTATGGTAAAGTACTAATATTACATTCATTACGGTAAACTACTAATATTACATTCATTACGGTAAACTACTAATACTACATTCATTACGGTAAGCTACTAATATTACATTCATTACGGTAAACTACTAATATTACATTCATTACGGTAAACTACTAATATTACATTCATTACGGTAAACTACTAATATTACATTCATTACGGTAAACTACTAATACTACATTCATTACGGTAAAGTACTAATATTACATTCATTACGGTAAACTACTAATATTACATTCATTACGGTAAACTACTAATACTACATTCATTACGGTAAACTACTAATATTACATTCATTACGGTAAACTACTAATATTACATTCATTACGGTAAACTACTAATACTACATTCATTACGGTAAACTACTAATATTACATTCATTACGGTAAACTACTAATATTACATTCATTACGGTAAACTACTAATACTACATTCATTACGGTAAACTACTAATACTACATTCATTACGGTAAACTACTAATATTACATTCATTACGGTAAACTACTAATATTACATTCATTACGGTAAACTACTAATACTACATTCATTACGGTAAACTACTAATATTACATTCATTACGGTAAACTACTAATATTACATTCATTACGGTAAACTACTAATACTACATTCATTACGGTAAACTACTAATACTACATTCATTATGGTAAAGTACTAATATTACATTCATTACGGTAAACTACTAATATTACATTCATTACGGTAAACTACTAATACTACATTCATTACGGTAAGCTACTAATATTACATTCATTACGGTAAACTACTAATATTACATTCATTACGGTAAACTACTAATATTACATTCATTACGGTAAACTACTAATATTACATTCATTACGGTAAACTACTAATACTACATTCATTACGGTAAAGTACTAATATTACATTCATTACGGTAAACTACTAATATTACATTCATTACGGTAAACTACTAATACTACATTCATTACGGTAAACTACTAATATTACATTCATTACGGTAAACTACTAATACTACATTCATTATGGTAAAGTACTAATATTACATTCATTACGGTAAACTACTAATATTACATTCATTACGGTAAACTACTAATATTACATTCATTACGGTAAACTACTAATATTACATTCATTATGGTAAACTACTAATATTACATTCATTACGGTAAACTACTAATATTACATTCATTATGGTAAACTACTAATATTACATTCATTACGGTAAACTACTAATATTACATTCATTATGGTAAACTACTAATATTACATTCATTACGGTAAACTACTAATATTACATTCATTATGGTAAACTACTAATATTACATTCATTACGGTAAACTAATATTTCATTCATTATGGTAAACTACTAATATGTTGAATAAACTATAAACTGAAGCTGAATTACACAAACAAGCCTGTGAGAAAGAGACTTACATGGATATTTTTTGCAGTGTGTGTGTGTGTGTGTGTGTCCTGTGAGTGGCTGTACTGTACTGTAATGTTAGTGTGTGTGTGTGTGTGTGTGTGTGTGTGTTGGGGAACCTGAGCGATAAGAAGGTGGAGGTCTCTCCTATCTGTAATCAGAGAGAAGGGAGGGGAGTGAAAACAGTCCGTTCATGCTGCTGGTTATTCTTAGAGCCGAGGAAATGAGCCTGGAGCCAGGACGACTCACCTGACTGACTACTCTCACACACACACACACACACACACACACACACACACACACACACACACACACACACACACACACACACACAGACTTACATTCATCTTCTGGAGACTAAAGCCACTAAAGCTTAACTTTTTAAACCAAACCTTCCCCCTTTTAAAATTAATGATTTACATTAAAGAGACTCAGTGTGTCCCCACAACATGAGGAATACTAACACACAGACACACACAGACACACACACACACACACACACACACACACACACACACACACACACACGTAGACACAGCCAGATATATATACACAGATAGGCATACACAGACATAAAGGCTGCACTTATATAAACAGTTCAGAAATAATACGAGTTGAGTTTAAGTTCAGGAGGAGTCGGAGCCTTTAATAAGAATCGCAGTTTTTCAGGCCGAAGTGACATCGCCCCGAAATCTATCACCCGCGTATGAAACACGCTGCACAACTTTGAAAAGGTCTATCTACTTTAATCTCTCTATGGAGAACAGAGGCGGCAGTCAGCTGGGATTTATTTCACTGTAATTATTAATAATTAGTAAGAAACTTATGAGTAACGCTTTACTGTAAACGTTGTTTCCTTTACGAGAAGAGGCTTCACATCGTCTTTCTGCTAATGGCGCTGTGATTACACTTAAAGCCCACGATTCATTTTTCTACTGAACTCGTGGAGAAAGCTATTATGGGAGATGTGAGGAAGCATTTTCTATGAGTCACAAACAAATCGCTGCACTGTTAATACAGTAATTACGGCAACCCAATTAAATCTGAACAAGTGGCTTTAGGCTACCGTAATTACTGTAGTAGCTGCACAACTAAACTGCCCGATTTGTTAACCTGATTTCTGTGCTTCGATTGTGGGTCAGTAGGTTAAGGTGTCAAGGTGTCTTTATTTTTACCCGTAGGTAGACTAATATTACCAGAAAAAATGCCGTATGGGAGATTATTAGTGACAAAGTCAATGCTGTTAGTAAAACCAAAAATATTCCACTCCTAAAATATTAACATGGGTGGAAAAACTCAGTCCTGTGTGTTTTCTGTCATTGTGCCTCCGTCTCCTCGTCTCCATAGTAACAGCTGCTTAATATCTGTCAGTTACCGTCAGTAAAAATACCTTACACAATCACATTAATTATGGTAAACTACTAATATTACATTTATTACGGTAAACTACTAATATTACATTCATTACGGTAAACTACTAATATTACATTCATTACGGTAAACTACTAATACTACATTCATTATGGTTAACTACTAATATTACATTCATTATGCTAAACTACTAATATTACATTCATTACGGTAAACTACTGATATTACATTCATTACGGTAAACTACTAATATTACATTCATTATGGTTAACTACTAATATTACATTCATTATGCTAAACTACTAATATTACATTCATTACAGTAAACTACTAATATTACATTCATTACGGTAAACTAGTAATACTACATTCATTACGGTAAACTACTAATACTACATTCATTATGGTAAATTACTAATATTACATTCATTACGGTAAACTACTAATATTACATTCATTATGGTAAACTACTAATATTACATTAATTACGGTCAACTACTAATATTACATTAATTACGGTCAACTACTAATATTACATTAATTACGGTCAACTACTAATATTACATTAATTACGGTAAACTACTAATATTACATTCACCCTGACACGTTTGAAATTCGCCGCATCTGAGGAGCAAGCAGAGAGTAAAAGACGGTTACCATGTCAAAAAGACAGTTAAATTTACTGTCTTTTCTCAAAAAGAAGGAAGAGTTGCATGACATTTCAAAACGAGTCAGAAAAGCTTCCACAACCGACGATGAGGGCAGATGCAGCGGTCATGTTGATGGTCAAAACCGGCTGCAGCAGGAGGCTAGCGCCGCAACAGCTAGCCGGGTTCACCGACAGCTAGCCTAGCCGGGGCAGGGTGCTGGCACCATGGCAACAGCTAGCCGGGTTCACCTACACAGCTAGCCAAGCCGGGGCAGGAGGCTGGCACCGTGGCAACAGCTAGCCAGGTTCACCAACAGCTAGCCTAGCCGGGGCAGGAGGCTGGCACCATGGCAACAGCTAGCCGGGTTCACCGACAGCTAGCCAAGCCGGGGCAGGAGGCTAGCACCGCAACAGCTAGTCAGGTTCACCGCCAGCCGGAGCAGGAGCCAGCTACAGTGCTAGCAGTCAGCCAGGTGGACCACCAACAGCCGGAGCAACAGGCGGGTACCCTGACATCAGCTAGCCCGGTACAACAGCCGGAGCAACAGGCGGGTAGCCTGGCATCAGCTAGCCCGGTACAACAGCCGGAGCAAGAGGTGGGTACCCTGGCAATAGCTAGCCAGGCACAACAGCCGGAGCAAGAGGCGGGTACCCTGGCATCAGTTAGCCCGGTACATCAGCCGGAGCAAGAGGCGGGTACCCTGGCACCAGCTAGCCCGGTACAACAGCCGGAGCAAGAGGCGGGTACCCTGGTAACAGCTAGCCCGGTACAACAGCCGGAGCAAGAGGCGGGTACCCTGGTAACAGCTAGCCCGGTACAACAGCCGGAGCAACAGGCGGGAACCGCGACATCAGCTGGTTTACAGCAGGAAGATTGAGAAGGAGCGGGGAGGAGTGTGGGACGTCCAGCGACAGGTCAGGGATGGGATGAACAACTGTTTGGCAGTAAAATCCGAAAAAAAGAGGAGGAGGAGAATCCGGACATGCTCGTGATGTGGGGTGTTTTGGACAACTAAATATGGTGAGTGAACTGTCTATTAATAGGCCGCCGTGCCAACCTTTGAATAATAATGATGGAAGATATGTGTGATTTATTAAAAGTTTTTTTTTTTTTTTTTTTTTTTTTTATACATGTTAGACCTGTTGAGAAATTAATTGTTGACTATATACTGTAAGTCCCACCTGTGGTGATGTGGGCATTAGCCTGTGCTGTGTGGAGTATAGCCTAAAATAGGTTGTAAATTATCGTCATAACATTTATACCATGGATATTATTTTAAATTGAGGCTTGTAAGTCCCACAGTGTGGCAAGTGGGCATTTTCATGTTTTTTTTCAGCACGTTTTCTTCCGTTCCCGGACCTTATGATTTACAAATTAAGCACTGATTACATTCATTATGGTAAACGTATTAAATGGACAGCATGTATTATTTTCAATTTATTTAGGCCTATATATTTTATTATATGACCTTGCCTCTACCAGATTACAACGATTACAACTCTTGGCAAAAAGTTGTTTATTTACACAATGTTCACTAAGAAATGCTAACAGCCTAAAAAAGATGACTCAAATATTAACAGGAAGCACACGCTACGGCCCTTTTCTTTATTTAGCCTACATTGTGACTTTAACATCTCTGCGTCCTCGTCAGTTTGTGTTGACGTAACCATAGCAACAAGTGAGACAGATTTATTCTCTTCCACTGTCTTCTTATTTAAAAAAACTCCTGAACATTTTTTTGGTAATGCAGATACTTTAAATACAGTACTGTGCAAAAGGTTTTAGACACTTTAGATGTTTATATTCTTCTCCATTATGCAACACTTAGCAGAGAGGTGTAGTTTATTCTGCAGCATGACAGCGAGCCCAAACATTCATCCAGACTCATAAAGAAGAAACTTTATCATCATCAGCAGCAGCAGCAAGAAGAAGAAGAAGAAGAAGAAGAAGAAGAAGAAGAAGAAGAAGAAGAAGAAGAAGAAGAAGGAGGAGGAGAAGAGGAAGGAAGAGGATGGAAGAGGAGGGGGAGGAGAAGGAGGAAGAGGAAGGGAGGAAGAAGAGGAGAAGAAGAAGAAGGAAAAGGAGGAGAAGAAGAAGAAGGAGGAAGAGGAGAAGAAGAAGAAGGAAAAGGAGGAGGAGAAGAAGAAGAAGGAAAAGGAGAAGAAGGAGAAGAAGGAAGAGGAGGAGAAGAAGGAGAAGGAGGAGAAGAAGGAAGAGGAGGAGGAGGAGGAGGAGGAGAAGGAAGAAGAAGAAGAAGGAAGAGGAGGAGGAAGAGAAGAAGAAGGAGGAGGAGGAGGAGGAGGAGGAGAAGGAGAAGAAGAAGAAGAAGAACAAGGAAGAGAAAGAGAAGAAGGAGGAGGAGGAGAAGGAAGAAGAAGAAGAGATGGAGGAACAACAACTAACCTGCTGAGTCCTTAAGAAGGAGAAGGAGGAAGAGGAGGAGAAGGAGAAGAAGGAGGAAGAGAAAGAGGAGGAGGAGGAGAAGAAGAAGGAGGAGGAGAAGAAGAAGAAGGATGAAGAGGAGAAAGAGAAGAAGGAGGAGGAGGAGGAGGAGGAGAAGGAGGAGGAGAAGGAAGAAGAAGAAGAGATGGAGGAACAACAACCAACCTGCAGAATCCTTATGAAGGAGAAGGAGGAAGAGGAGGAGAAGAAGGAGGAAGAGAAAGAGGAGGAGAAGAAGAAGAAGAGATGGAGGAGGAGGAGGAGGAAGAGGAGGAGAAGAAGAAGAAGAGATGGAGGACCAACAACGGAGCCCTCAGTGTGTATGAAGGAGCTGCTGCTGTTCTAACCTTTACACTCTGCTCATATTCAGACTCATAATTAGTCTCTGCATCAATTAACATTCATAAAGTCCTTCTCTCCATCAGCCTCTAATAAATGTTTAATGATTAAAGAAACACGTTCACTATCAATACTTTATGATCCAGGAGAACATTTAAAAAATATAATAATTAATACAACAACATGTTTGAATGCTGAAATTTGTACATTTGAATAAATAAAAATGTTTATCAGCTGCACAAAAGTTTAAAAAAATATGCATTTTATTTCCATTATTGTAAAACAGCTTTTTTTCAGCTTTTAAATGTAAAAAAAAAATGGGTCAAATTTAGGGGTGTGTCCAAAAAATCGATCCATCCATTAATATCGATTTTCTATTTAAAAATTCGATATTGATTCAAAATTCTGTGTATCGATTTTTTCAGATGGAATAGATGGAAGCATGAAATTTAAAATAATAATTATAATTTGAGAGTTTACAACTTTGTCTTGTATTTGAACTGACATGCTTATCCATAATCTCTATGGTTACATGATGACAACATAATTCAAAATGACATGATTTAAAATGCCACTGGTCTTAAGGGTAAATACACATAGATGCTATCATGCTAGATCCCAGTGTTGGATCAGACTCATGATTTAACTTTACTCGAATCGGGACCCTGTGTATCGGAATTGAATCGATTCAGGAAATCATTGACAATACCCAGCCCTAGTCAAATTCAACCCTGAACCCTCTTATTTAGCTTTTAGATGTTATTTGCTTAATAAAAACTATTTATTAAATTTTTTTTGAAAGCAGCATCACTTTATTTTTAGTGTCTAAAACTTTTGCACAGTACTATATATATACTTCTACTTTTTAAAACTCATTTCTACAGACTTTTTAGTTTATTCAGTTTTCTTTAAATCATCTTTTAATCTTCTTTCCTTCCTTCTTCCCGCCTCCTTCCATCCTTGCTTCCTTCCTTCTTTCCTTCCTCCCGCCTTACTCCTTTCCTTCCTTCCTTCCTTCCTTCCTCCCTCCCTCCTTTCCGTCCTCCCTCCCTCCTTACTCCTTTCTTTCCTTCCTTCCTTCTTCCCTCTTTCTTTGCTCCCTTCTCCTTCCATCCTTGCTTCCTTCCTTCTCTCCCTCCTCCTTCCATCCTTGCTTCCCCCCCTCCATCCTTGCTCCCTCCCTCCCTCCCTCCCTACTCCTTTCCTTCCCTCCTTCCTTCCTTCCTTCCTTCCTTCCTTCCTTTCTCCTTTCCCTTCTCCCTCGCTCCTTACTCCTTTCTTTCCTTCCTTCCTTCCTTCCTCCCTTCCTTCCTCCTTTCCTCCCTCCCTCCCTCCCTCCTTACTCCTTTCTTTCTTTCCTTTTATAAACTCCTTATTATGTTTCATTGTCTGTCAGTCTTGTTACTGCTTTCTCTGTCAATGCACTTAGATAACGCTGTTTTTAAAGGTGCTATACACATAAAATTATTATTATTATTATTATTATTATTATTAGTTATAAAGCCACAGATTAACATTCCTCTAACCTCAATCTTATTTTTGAACCATAAAACTATATTAAACGCCTCATAAAAGCCTTTTAAAACATGAAGTTCGGACAAAATGTTTCATTTTTTTAGGTCAACTCAGTCCTCCAGAAGTCAAAGAACACACACAGTCATTCTTTCCCATACATTTTACAGTCGGAGCGCCAAAAACATGCAGCCGAGAGAGAGAAAAGGAAAAGAAATCATTAATAGCAGCATGATGTAATCTGTGTGTGTGTGTGTGTGTGTGTGTGTGTGTGTGTGTGTGTGTGTGTGTGTGCGACCCTGATAACCAGAAATAGAGACAATATAAACACTGATGATTATCACGGCCAAAGAACACCGCGGCGGCGCTGCAAAAAAATATCAGCTTGGCGATTGTTAACGTAACTCCTGCAAACCAACAACAGCCATAAATCCTAAATTATTACCCCCGCTTCGTCTCCACGGCGACGTTATGAAAGACCAAGAACAACATCACTTGAGCCGGATGGTTGATGTTTGATGTTTGATCTTTTGAGTGGCGCTTTAATAGTGTTTTTTTTTTTTTGTGGGTGGGGTGCTTTTATTTTGAAGGATGAGTGAATTTGCCTGAGTAAGCGCTTTTTATTGTGTTATGATTAACTTTTATGTTTTGGAGAAGGTGTGGGAATTACTAAACAAAGCTGTAGCTCACTTAACTTGAGTTGATTAACAGCAGGAAGCAGTTTTATGAACCTTTTAAAGGTCATTATTTTTAGCAGTGTATAGGCTTCTCTCTTTGTACTCGTTTGGGAACCGCTGATACAGAAGCTGAAAATTCCTCCCGCTTCCCGCTCTGTTCATTATCCCCACTTCCTGTCATTCTTCTCCAAGCTCCCTCTCTCACTCACTCACTCACGCTTTACAGTAAATGTGCCGTTGTGGAGTGTTTGAGAACTTTTTTTTTTAATTTATTATTTTATTATAAAGTGAGCTCGTGAGTTTATCTTATATTTATTTCACCAGATTCTTTAATTTAGAGTTAAAGTATCTTCTGTTAACCCAGAGGGGTCAAACATGAGGCTTGTGGGCCAGAACCGGCCCGCTGAGGGGTCCGAGCCGGCCCAGTTCTTGTCTTCTCTTCCTTCCTTCCATCTTTCCTTCCATGTGTCCTTCCTTCCTTCCTTTTGTCCCTCCTTCCTTCCATCTTTTTTACTTCCTCCCTTTCATCAATCCTTCCATGTGTCCTTCCTGTCTTCTTTTCCTTCTTTCCTTCCTTCCTTACTTACTTCCTTTTTTCCTTCCTTCCTTCCTTCCTTCCTTCCTTGCTTCCTATCTTCCTTCTTATCTTTTTTCTCTCCTTCCTTCTTTCCTTTGGTCCCTTCTTCTTTCCTTCCTTCCTTCCTTTGATTTCTACCTCTTTCCTTCCTTCTTTCCTTCCCCCCTTCCTTTTTCCTCCTCCTCCTCCCTTCCTCCTTTCCTTTTTTCCCTTCTCCCATCTTTCCTCCTTTCCTTTTTCCCTCCTTCCATCCTTCCTCCCTTCCTTTTTCCCTCCTTCCATTTTCCCTCCTTCCTTCCTTTCTTCTTTCGATTTGTCTTTTCTTCTCCAAGCTCCCTCTCTCACTCACTCACTCACTCACTCACTCACTCACGCTTTACAGTAAATGTGCCGCTCTGTAGTGTTTGAGAACTTTTTTTAAAAATGTATTGTGTTATTATATAGTGAGCTGGTGAGTTTATCGCCATGGCAACAGGTGCCTAATGGAAGTTAGTGTTGGTCTGTTTGAACTGAAATATCTCAGCTAGTAATTAATGAATTGCTATGAAATGAGGTGCAGATATTCGTGTTCCCCAGAGGATGAATTGTATTAATTTTGTAGTGATCCTCGGACTTTTCCTCTCTAGCGCCACCATCAGGTTGACACTGGTGGTTCAGAGGGAAATATCTCAACAAATATTTAAGTTGTCACCACTTTGATATATGATCCTCTGATTTTTATAGATTCTGATTTTCAATAGATAGATACTTTTATTTATCCACTTGTCCAGTAGCTCACACACACACACACACATATAAACAAATACATACATACATACAAAGACCTCGAAAAAAGCAGCCTAAAAGAGCAATAAATATGCTCTTCCTCCTTTCTCCTTCCATCCTTGCTTCCTCCCTCCCTCCTTACTCCTTTCTTTCCTTCCTTCTTCCCTCTTTCTTTGCTCCCTCCTCCTTCCATCCTTGCTTCCCCCCCCCCACCTTCCATCCTTGTTTCCTTCCTTCTTTCCTTCCTCCCTCCCTCCCTCCTTACTCCTTTCTTTCCTTCCTGCCTTCTTTCCTCCCTCCCTCCCTCCTTACTCCTTTCTTTCCTTACTTCCTTCATTCCTCCTTTCCTTCCTTCTTCCCTCTTTCTTTGCTCCCTCCTCCTTCCATCCTTGCTTCCTTCCTTCTCCCCCCTCTTCCTTCCATCCTTGCCCCCCCCCTCCTTCCATCCTTGTTTCCTTCCTTCTTTCCTTCCTCCCTCCCTCCCTCCTTACTCCTTTCTTTCCTTCCTTCCTTCATTCCTCCTTTCCTTCCTTCTTCCCTCTTTCTTTGCTCCCTCCTCCTTCCATCCTTGCTTCCTTCCTTCTCCCCCCCTCTTCCTTCCATCCTTGCTTCTTCCCCTCCTTCCATCCTTGTTTCCTTCCTTCCTTCTTTCCTTCCTCCTTCCCTCTTTCTTTGCTCCCTCCTCCTTCCATCCTTGCTTCCTTCCTTCTCCCCCCTCTTCCTTCCATCCTTGCTTCCTCCCCCCTCCTTCCATCCTTGTTTCTTTCCTTCTTTCCTTCCTCCCTCCTTCCTTCCTTCCTTCCTTCCTTCCTTCTTCCCTCTTTCTTTGCTCCCCTCCTCCTTCCATCCTTGCTTCCTTCCTTCTCCCCCCTCCTCCTTCCATCCTTGCCCCCCCTTCCATCCTTGCTTCCTTCCTTCCCTCTTTCTTTGCTCCCTCCTCCTTCCATCCTTGCCCCCCCTTCCATCCTTGCTTCCTTCCTCCCTCCCTCCCTCCCTCCCTCCCTCCCTCCCTCCCTCCCTCCTTACTCCTTTCCTTCCTTCCTTCCTCCCTCCCTCCTTACTCCTTTCCTTCCTTCCTTCCTCCCTCCCTCCCTCCCTCCCTCCTTACTCCTTTCCTTCCTTCCTTCCTTCCTTCCTTCCTTCCTTCCTTCCTTCCTTCCTTCCTCCCTCCCTCCCTCCCTCCTTCCTTCCTTCCTTCCTTGCTTCCTTCCTCCTTTCCTTCCTCCCTCCCAGCCTCCAGATCTGAGGCTGACCGACTTATTTTATTTACAGTGCAGGGACTTTCTGTAGGAGATTACATTAGTGGACAATTTAGGCTGCAGAGTGAAAGAAAACCTTGTTAGCACACACGCACACACACACACACACACACACACACACACACACACGCTTTCTCATGGCCGTCTCCAGCTTTTCTGTAAAATCTTGTTTGCCCAACTTCCTCCTTCATCATTTCACACATTCATCATGAATAAACTCTAAAATCTGCATCAGTCATCGTCAGTATTGATTCATTGGTTTTATTTTTTCCGATCGGTCGTCATGGAAACGGTCAATAAGTTCAAAACGCAGTCGGCACATCAGCAGGATGTTCGCCGCTCTCACGTCAAGATCTCACATGGGCCTTCACAATAAAGCGCTGTGTGTGTGTGTGTGTGTGTGTGTGTGTGTGTGTGTGTGTGTGTGTGTGTGTGTGTGTGTGTGTGTGTGTGTGTGTGTGTGTGTGTGATTGGTTAATGCTTTTATTTGTGGTGTGAAAAGTTGACCTTGTTTTTAAACACTAATTAAATCTCGTATTACTCTCTCTCTAATTTTATGAAAGAAAACGCCGGCAGTGAGTAAATTAAAACATCTATACTAGTTGTATCAGATATGTCGATTTATATCCGTAACCATGGTGACATCAATCATTCTGTTGTGTATCAAGGGGTCAAACGTGAGGCCTGTGGGCCTGAACTGGCCCGCCGAGTGGTCCAAGCCGGCCCAGTTCTTGTCTTCTCTTCCTTCCTTCCATCTTTCCTTCCATGTGTCCTTCCTTCCTTCCTTTTGTCCCTCCTTCCTTCCTTCTTTCCTCCCTTCAATTTATCCGTCCTTCCTTCCTTCCTTCCTTCCTTCCTTCCTTCCTTCCTTTTTTCCCTCCTTCCTTCCTTCCTTCCTTCGATTTGTCCTCCTTCCTTCCTTCCTTCCTTCCTTCCTTCCATTTGTCCCTCCTTCCTTCCTTCCTTCCTTTTTACCCTCTTTCCTCCTTCCTTCCTTCCATTTGTCTCTCCTTCCTTCCTTCCTTCCTTTTTTCTCTCTTTCCTTCCTACCTTCGATTTGTCCTTCCTTCCTTCTTTTTTTCCCTCTTTCCTTCCTTCCTTCGATTTGTCCTTCCTTCCTTCCTTCCTTCCTTCCTTCCTTCCTGCCTTTGATTTGTCCCTCCTTCCTTCCAGTATCTATACTAGTTGTATCAGATATGTCGATTTTATATCCGTAACCATGGTGACATCAAATCATTCCTTCCTTCCCTCCTTCCTTCCTTCCTTCCTTCCTTCCTTTCTTCTTTTGATTTGTCCTTTCTTGCTATTAATATCTTTGTCTGACGTGATTCTGAACCTAATATGTGTCTGTGGTTTTGAGCTGTTAGATAAAAACAAACTGTGGTGAACATTACTGTCAGATGAAGTGAAAGAGGAAATGCCATGGACGGATGTATAAATAGAACTGGACACATCGTTCAGTCCTACGCCAAGAAATGTTCTTCCTCTTCAGCATCACTGGGTCCTGCTACTTCGGACCAAGTCGTATCGTAGGTTGTGATGTTAACCCAGGGGTGTCAAACATGAGGCCCGTGGGTCAGAACTGGCCTGCCGAGGGATCCAATCCGGCCCACTTTCCTTCCTGTCTTCTTTTCCTTCCTTCCTTCCTTCCTTCCTTCCTTCCTTCCATCTTTCTTTCCTGTCTTGTTTTCCTTCTTTCCATCCTGCCTTCCATTTGTCCCTCCTTCCTCCTTTCCTTCGATTTGTCCTTCCTTCCTTCCTTCCTTTTGTCATTTCTACCTTCCTTCCTTTTGTCCCTCCTTCCTTCCTTCCTTTCTTTATTTGTCTGTCCTTCCTTCCTTCCTTCCTTCCTTCCATTTAACCCAGGGATGTCAAACATGAGGCCTGTGGGCCAGAACTGGGCTGCCAAGGGATCCAATCCGGCCCCCTTTCCTTCCTGTCTTCTTTTCCTTCCTTCTTTCCTTCCTTCCTTCCTTCCTTCCTTTTCTCCCTCCCTCCTTCCTTCCTTCCTTCCTTCCTTCCTTCCTTTCTTCCATCTTTCTTTCCTGTCTTGTTTTCCTTCTTTCCATCCTGCCTTCCATTTGTCCCCTCCTTCCTTCCTTCCTTCCTTCCTTCCTTCCCTTCCTTCCTCCCATCTTTCTTTCCTGTCTTGTTTTCCTTCTTTCCATCCTGCCTTCCATTTGTCCCTTCTTCCTCCTTTCCTTCGATTTGTCCTTCCTTCCTTCCTTCCTTTTGTCATTTCTACCTTCCTTCCTTTTGTCCCTCCTTCCTCCTTTCCTTCGATTTGTCCTTCCTTCCTTCCTTCGTTCCTTCCATTTAACCCAGGGATGTCAAACATGAGGCCTGTGGGCCAGAACTGGCCTGCCGAGGGATCCAATCCGGCCCCCTTTCCTTCCTGTCTTCTTTTCCTTCCTTCTTTCCTTCCTTCCATCTTTCTTTCCTGTCTTGTTTTCTCTCCTTTCTCCTTTCTTCCTTCCTTTTCTCCCTCCCTCCTTCCTTCCTTCCTTCCTTCCTTCCTTCCTTCCTTCCTTCCTTTTGTCATTTCTACCTTCCTTCCTTTCTTTGATTTGTCCCTCCTTCCTTCCTTCTTTCCATTTGTCCCTCCTTCCTTCCTTCCTTCCTTTGATTTATCCTTCCTTCCTTCCTTCCTTCCTTCCTTCTTTCCTTTTGTCTTTCCTTCCCTCCTTCCTTCCTTCAATTTGTCCTTCCTTCCTTCTTTCCTTCCTTCCTTCCTTCCTTCCTTCCTTCCTGTGGTGAACATTACTGTCAGATGAAGTGAAAGTCCTACGAAAGCCAAAAAGTGTTCTTCCTTCCTTCCATCATTGGGTCCTGCTACTTCCAGTTTAACCCTCTGGACTTTCCAAATGTGATCGGACCAAATGGATTAAACTCTGATAGGAAACCAAGTCGTATCGTAGGTTACGATGCTCAGAAAAATGGTGTCCGCTGATTTACAGATGTCTCTTTCACAATGTGAGTCTGTGGAGAGAAAAAAGTTTTTTTTGGGCCCAATCTCGTCACATGATGTTGTAATTACATAGTTTGGCCACTATGTCAAACTCTTTGGGGGGGGTTTAAGGAAATAAACAGTACTGCTATTGTTGGTTGTAGAGCCAGTCAGAACATCTGGTGCAGTTTTGGAGATGACTGATGACCCAGTTGACCAAAAACACCACCAATAACTACAGTAACCCTCTGTTCATGTTTTACACCCTTGCTGTAAGAATCACCTCATATAAAGTGTCTGTACCAAATGTTGAAGCCCAGATGTGATGTGTCCTTCCTTCCTTCCTTCCATTTGTCCCTCCTTCCTTTCTTCCTTTTTTTTTTCCTTCCTTCCTTCCTTCCATCTTCCTTCCTTCCTTCCTTCCTTCCTTTTTTTCCTCTTTCCTTCCTTCCTTCGATTTGTCCCTCCTTCCTTCCTTCCTTCCTTTTTCCCTCCTTCCTTCCTTCCTTCCTTTTGTCCCTCCTTCCTTCCTTCCTTCCTTCCTTCCTTCCTTCTTTCCTTCCTTTTATCCCTCCTTCCTTCCTTCCTTCCTTCCTTATTTCCTTCGATTTGTCCTTCCTTCCTTCCTTCCTTCCTTTTTTCCCTCCTTCCTTCCTTCCTTCCTTTTTTCCCTCCTTCCTTCCTTCCTTCCTTTTGTCCCTCCTTCCTTCCTTCCTTCCTTCCTTCCTTCCTTCCTTCCTTCCTTCCTTTTGTCCCTCCTTCCTTCCTTCCTTCCTTCTTTCCTTCCTTTTATCCCTCCTTCCTTCCTTCCTTCCTTCCTTATTTCCTTCGATTTGTCCTTCCTTCCTTCCTTCCTTCCTTCCTTTTTTTCCCTCCTTCCTTCCTTCCTTCCTTTTTTCCCTCCTTCCTTCCTTCCTTCCTTCCTTCCTTTTGTCCCTCCTTCCTTCCTTCCTTCCTTCCTTCCTTCTTTCCTTTGATTTGTCCCTCCTCCCTTCCATTATCTATACTAGTTGTATCAGATATGTCGATTTATATCCGTAACCATGGTGACATCAAATCATTC
>JAJDFG010001847.1:10000-25201 GCA_021039105.1 Scomber colias | reverse complement strand
CTTGTCTCTCTGTCTCTTTTAGTAAAACATCAGCTCAATGTCAGTAAAAGCAAAATAAATACGCCTGTTGGAGATTTTGCAAAATTTTGCCAATAATTTTCCAATCATTGTCTCATGCCAGTGACTGATAACACACAGAGGGGGGTTGGGGTCAGAGCATGACAGACAGGAAGGAGGTGGCATGCAGAGGAAGAGAGGAGAGGAGAGGAGAGGAGAGGAGAGGAGAGGAGAGGAGAGGAGAGGAGAGGAGAGGAGAGGAGAGGAGAGGAGAGAGGAGAGGAGAGGAGAGGAGAGGAGAGGAGAGGAGAGAGGAGAGGAGAGGAGAGGAGGGGAGGGGAGAGGAGAGGAGAGGAGAGAAGAGGAGAGAAGAAGAAGAGAGAGAAGAGAAGAGAAGAGAGGAGAGGAGAGGAGAGGAGAGGAGAGGAGAGGAGAAGAAGAGAGGAGAGAGGACAGGAGAGGAGAGAGGATTGGAATGGAGAGAGAGGAGAGGAGAGGAGAGGAGAGGAGAGGAGAGGAGAGGAGAGGAGATGGAGAGGAGAGCAGAGGAGAGGAGAGGAGAAGAAGAGAGGAGAGAGGACAGGAGAGGAGAGAGGATTGGAATGGAGAGGAGAGGAGAGGAGAGGAGAGGAGAGGAGAGGAGAGGAGAGGAGAGGAGAGGAGAGAGAGAGAGGTGAGAAGAGAGGAGAAGAGAGAGAGGAGAGGAGAGGAGAGGAGAGGAGAGGAGAGGAGAGGAGAGGAGAAGAAGAGAGGAGAGAGGACAGGAGAGGAGAGAGGATTGGAATGGAGAGGAGAGGAAGAGGAGAGGAGAGAGGAGAGGAGAGGAGAGGAGAGGAGAGGAGAGGAGAGGAGAGGAGAGCAGAGGAGAGGAGAGGAGAAGAAGAGAGGAGAGAGGACAGGAGAGGAGAGAGGATTGGAATGGAGAGGAGAGGAGAGGAGAGGAGAGGAGAGGAGAGGAGAGGAGAGGAGAGGAGAGGAGAGGAGAGGAGAGGAGAGGAGAGGGGAGAAGAGAGGAGAAGAGAGGAGAGGAGAGGAGAGGAGAGGAGAGGAGAGGAGAGAGGAGAGGAGAGGAGAAGAGGAGAGGAGAGGGGGAGCACACATAAAGAAGGAGAGGAGAGGAAAGGAGAGAGGAGAGGAGAGAGGAGAGGAGAGGAGAAGAGGAGAGGAGAGGGGGAGCACACATAAGGAAGGAGAGGAAGCACATACAGAGGAGGTTCGGCTGGACCCAGAGCAGCCATAGGAGACAGCGGGAAGTTTCTTAGCTGATGGCCTCCAGTTACTCAACAGTGACAGGAGCAATTCAGAGAAGGAGCCACTGTGGTAGTATGGCTGCTTGGAGGGAGGGATGGGGGAGAAGGGGGGAGGAGAGGGGGGGGTATGTGGGTGAAGCCCGAAGGTGAAGAGATGGAGTAAGAGAAACATGGAGAGACAAGGAAAAGGAAACATGGAGAGGAGGAGATCAAATTCAACCCTGACTCCGTTAAACTTTAGTCACTGGCAACACATTAAAACAGGTTCACATGTCTTGAAGGAAGGATTTTTTAATAATAATAAGCTCTATTTCTATTGCTTTTAGTAAGGCAGGATCTTATTGTGTTGAGGAGGTTGGACCCTCATTTAGAAATCAAAGGTCTCCTTCACTCACCCAGCTGGTCCCGCCTCCTTGGCCTTTAGCAAACAGCAACACGGATCCTTGCAGAACCGCCCAAGAAGAAGTCCAGTTCTTCCTGTAAAACATATTCCACAAACACCGTTCGTTCATCTGTACAAACTCCAGACAGATGGTCGTCATTCACTGCCAAGAAGACCACCCTCTCCCCTCCCTGGAAGATCTCTACAGCTCCTACTATCTCAAAAAGGCCCATAGCATCCTCAAAGACCCATCACACCCAGGTCAAACTCGTTACAGGACAGTTAAAACATGGACACGCAGCTTAAAAACAGCTTTTCTTCTGAAGCAATAACTGCTCTAAATGCTCCAAAAACCTGATCCTGTAATAACTGCAACAACAAGTTTGAGTGTAAAATTGAGGGGAATAGTGAAATATTGATAGCAGCAAGTTTTAGTACTAATTACTCATTTATTTTATCTTTTATAAGCACCTTCTTCTTTTTTACTTAAAGTACCATAAGGATTGCATTCAATTTCATTATACATGTACAAGAACAATGAAGATTCTCCTCCTCCTCCTTCTCCTCCTCCTCCCCCCCCCCCCCCCCTCCCTCCTCCTCCTCCTCCTCCTCCTCCTCTATTAAGCAGCAGGGCTCAAAATTGAACGCTAATTTCTTTTTGGGTAACGACCACATTGTTTCTGAGGCACCAGATCTAAAAAAAAACTTAGTCAAGAATTTCAGGTTCACGCTTTATTTTAAGAAAACATGAATGAGTCTGGCTTATTTTTTTAATCCAATAACAAAAAAAGGTTATATTCCTTACAGAAAGCATAATTAGGGTCCGAGCACTTACACTGAATCAGTAGGAATTCGTCTTCTTTACACCTCTTCTCTTTGGCTTTTGACACCATGTAGAGTGTTGATTTTATATGTATATCTTGTGCTGGCAGTGCATTTTATTTATTTTATTTTATTTTATTGCTTTTATCTTTCTATTGTGTACTTCATCTTTGTATTGTGCTTGTATTGTGTTATCTATTTATTCTGTTTCATCTTTTTGTGCAGTTCTTTGGAAACCTTGTGTTTGTTAAAATTATGCTATATAAATAAATGGGACTGGATTCTTCTCTGAAAACAAATGCATTTTTAACAGTCTAAATGTGCTCAAAAAATCACGAGAACCTCAGACACTCCAAAGTTAAGAGGTTGTGTTATTTAGTACAACAAGCTCATAAAAAACTGTAAATGGAGCCATTTCCTTGCACTGATGCATCTGTCTTACACATAACTACTCTCTGAAGTAGATTATATTATTTATTAGGTTAGAGTCATTTCTAAACAAACTGACATGACCAAATGTCTTTAAGGCCAAGAAACATGTCACCCAGTGCAGCGTAGTGACTCACTGATCTCTAAGCAGGATGAACTCATTGTTGGTTTAGCTCTGCTCATGAGATTTGTCTATCATGAGAAAATAACAGAAAATTGCATCTTTATACTTGATGTTTTAGAGATGATGCTCTATTTGATTATAACTGGTGAGAAAACGGGGAAACATACACAGAACCAAACAAATATCATTTACCTTTTGAGGAAAAACTAACTCTTACATAACACACAATGCCTAATGCTGACCATCGGTGTAGTTTCACCTGAATAGTCTAGTGTGTACTCACCGAACTTTCTTGCCGTTCTCTGTTATCTTTGTCACATTCAGAACGCCGCACTTTTCAGACGGCTGCAGAGAAAAAACACAAGCATTACTAGGAAAGCACGTTACAGATATCAATCCTGCAATATATAACCCAAAAAACCCCACAGCAGGATCACAGGAGAAGAAGCTGCTATCAAAAAAGAAATATTGGGAAACATTTTTATTATGCATGTATCCTGCGACAGAAAGCAGCTTCATTTTTAAAACACCACCACCAGATGATTCCCCCGCCACCGAAAAAACAATCACCACTTTCAGCATGGAGGGTAAAAGAAAATTCATTATTCCCATTATTACCATTCAGGAAAGCGACTGCAGTACACCCAAAATATGTGCATTTACAGACTGATATAAGTTAGAAAATGTATAATAAGGATACCAAGGGATTCTGGTTTAAGATACTTTAAGCCAGAGGTGTCAAACTCATTTTCATTCAAGGGCCACATATAGACCAATTAGATCTCATGTGGGCCAGATCATTAAAAAGATGGAGAGAAGGAAGGAAGGAAGGAAGGAAGGAAGGAAGGAAGGAAGGAAGGAAGGAAGGAAGGCAGGAAGGAAGGAAGGAAGGAAGGAAGGAAGGAAGGAAGGAAGGAAGGAAGGAAGGAAGGCAGGCAGGAAAGAAGGCAGGAAGGAAGGAAGGAAGGAAGGAAGGAAGGAAGGAAGGAAGGAAGAAATGGAGGAAGGAAGAAACGAGGTAAGGAAAAAAGGAAGGTAGGAAGGATAGACAGAAGGAAGGAAGGGAAGAAGGAAGCACAGGTGGAAGGAAGGACCGAAGTAAGGAAAAAAGGAAGGTAGGAAGGACAGATGGAAGGAAGGAAAAGAACACAGGAAGGAAAGTGGGCCGGATTGCACCCCTTAGCGGGCCGGTTCTGGCCCACGGGCCGCATGTTTGACACCCCTGCTTTAAGCTATTGATCTTTGATTTTTTTTTTTTTTCAGATTGTGACACAGAGGGATATTTTCAGGGCAACATAGAGGATCAGTGCACCCAGAAGAAAAAACCCAAAAATGAATATAAATGTTCCCTGGCAAGAAAAGACTATTATAAGCAATCCTCACTTAATATTAACAGGGTTTCTACACAGGCTCAACTTTCTTTTTTTTCCATTTAACTTAAATACATTGCTTCCTGTAACAAATAATAATAAAAAATAATAATAATTGAATATTTAATGTGCAAAAAATATAGTTTTTAATTATTTTTTAGATCAAACCTGTGTAAGAACCCTGGAATATGCTTCAACATGCACCACTCCCTATAATTAAAGCCATGTGGTAATGGGTGGTGGGTGGTAGACTAGTACTAACAGATGTGGGGGGCTTTGGAGATGAAGGGCTGGAGTCAGAGTCAGGAGAAGGGGACTTGGGCCCCGATGGAGCGTCCTGCATGGTGAGGGAGACAGGGACACACACTGTCACATCAACCGAAACAACAGGAGGTTAATGAGAAGATTACTCCGGGTTAAGAAGACGAGTGCAGTGCATGATGGGAAATTAGCAGTGAGGTGAGATCATGACTCTGCAAAGAGTGTCGAGTACCTCTGTGATGTCCAGGAGGCACAAATGGATTATTTAATTAGATAGTGGAGGCAGGTGTTTCTCAGGAGGGGCAACATCATCTTTAGATAATCAGTATTTTTTTATTTTTTTAAAAGTAAATTAATCACTTTTATCATCGTGGCAATCTCTTTAATATATAAGCTCTTAAAGTTCATGATTAAATGTTTAGTTTCTTGGTGGATTGATTCAAATGATTACGTTAATCAATTCAGGGAATCAGGTGAGGAGACGGATGTATTTGGCGTATTTGGAGATTTAATTATTATTCCTGTTGTGTGATTCATTCTTTCATTCTTTCATTCATTCATTCATTCATTCATGCATTGTTGATTGTCTGCATGGATTCAAAGTAGAGGTCTCTGATTGGTCGGTGGAGGTGACAGACAGGCTACTGACTTGGTGTTTGTACGGGTGGAGACGGGCAGAGCCTGAGCGGAAACGCCTGTTTTGAGCAGCCGCTGTAAAAGCAACCAAGTCTACAACTGAAAACTCTCAACTCACGTCACTCACAATGGAAACATACAGATGGGTGAAAGAAATGTGGATTCAGAAGATCTCTATCATCATTTTCACTGGGGAATTTTTATATTGTTGGTTAGTGGTGATATGAAGTGTTTAAGTGTGAACTAGGGTATCAGACCTTGTCGCTAGGGTCTTGGACGTAAGGCCTGTGTCTCCACTTGGTCAGGACGATGGGCTCCACGTTCTTCCTGTCCAGACTCCGACTCTTGGGAGCGTCTCCGGAGGGCTGAGGAGGGGAGTGGTTGTACTGGAGGGAGAGAAAACGGCAAATGACTCTCAGTTTATACCTGATCCAGCCTCAATTTGACATGTTATGACTGAACTACTTTATAGAGCTGCAACGATAAGTCAATAACTATTTTGATTAGAGCCCGATAATTTGTCAACTGATAGGCTGCATTTTATGTATACACTGGAGCCCATAAAGTTAAATATCAATCTCCACCTTCGAACATGCAACCAGTGCAGCTTTATCATTTATCAAGTGCTTTGAATTTAGTAGAAAACACATTCAAATAAACTGAGAAGGATTTCTTACCTTTGCAACTCCCATTCTGACCTGGAGCCGTCTGCGCTGTAGTAATACGGTCGGCCCTGGTCGTCTACGTGTTTTAACCACTGGAGGGGCACACACACACACACACACACACACACACACAGACACACAGACACACAGACACACAAACACACAGACACACACAGACAGACAGACAGACAGACACACACACACACACACACACACACACACACACACATAAACACAGACACAGACAGACAGACAGACAGACAGACACACACACACACACACACACACACACACACACACACACACACACACACAGAAACACACAGAAACACACAGACACAGACACAGACACAGACACACACACACACACACATAGACACAGACACAGACACACAGAAACACACAGACACAGACAGACACAGACAGACACACACACACACACACACACACACACACACACACACACACAGACACAGACACACACAGACATACACACAGACACACACAGACACACACAGACACAGACACAGACACACACAGACACACACACACACACACACACACACATTAGAAACATAAGACTCGGTGTGATTTCTGACCCTGAAAGACTATCTGACTTTAAAGTTTAATATGCCAGTGTCTGTTAGAGTGACTTCAATCTTTCCTTCTTTCCTACATTTTTTTTTAAACATCTAATATTTCAGATAAACACATGATTCATTTCTGGACACTGAGCAAATAGCTGTGTGTGTGTGTGTGTGTGTGTGTGTGTGTGTGTGTGTGTGTGTGTGTGTGTGTGTGATGATGTAATGGTCAGGGAAAACGGCTCTGTCTGTACACTCATAATTTCTCTAATAAGAGGAAATTATTGTCCCTCTGTGGTGGCACAACGCCGCCTAATGAATGTGGAGGAGGAAACATTTAAGTATTGGGAAAAAAAGAATCACCACAAATGAACCGGCTCCCTTCGTGCAGCCCCAGAAACCCCACAACAGTATACAAAGCCCCCCCCCTCCCTCAGATCACGCCCCCCCTCCTCCCTGCAGCCGTACCTTCTCATTAGTATAGTCGCTGACGTACAGCGTGTGGCCGTGCTCGTCCATCTCCTCTGACCAGCCACGAGGCGGCGAGCCATACTGACTGTCTGATTGGCTAGAGTAGGTACTGAAGCAGGTGTCCTCCGACGAGAGAGGCTGGAGACGGCCGATGGAGAGCGAGAGGAAGGGGAGGAAAGACGGCGATAGCGAGAGAGGAGTGGTCTAACCATCGGTGGAAAGAGAGGGAAGAGGGAAGAGAAAGAGAGAGCAGTAATGCACCCACAACCAGTAAATCACCAGAAACACTAAATTTAAACACAAAAGCAGAAAACAGAGAACCAAAAGACCCATCAGAGGAAAAAAAAAAAAATCCTCAAGCTTGATTCAGACAGTAAATGTAAAAAAAAGATGCTGCTGCAGTGTGGAAGAGAATAAATGAAGTGGCAGTGACTACTTTGTGCCTGTAGGTGGCAGTGTTGGTGCAGCTGATTCAGGCAGATCTGACAGGTTACAAAGTGAGTGTGTCTGTGTGAGAGTTTATTATTAAAACATCTCAACCAGAGCTGTCCAACTCATTTAGGTTCAAAGGTCACACACATACAACCCAGTTTGTATGTGTGACCAGTAAAACCATTAAATAAAAACCTACAATTAATATCTAATATAACAGTGTTGGGGAGTAACTAGTTACATGTAACAGTGCTACGTAGTTTAATTACATAATAAATGTAACTGTAATCTGTTACAGTTACTGACAAAAAATGTTTAATTAAATTTAAGTTACTGATGAAAATGCTGATGATTATAAAGGGGTTAAATCTGAAGTCTGACCTTTAATATTTTAATCAGGAAGGTTTTTTCCTCATTTTCTAATACATAAATTTCTGTTTTTACTTCATTGAAATCAATATATTTTTTAATATTTTGTAAATAAATCATGACGTGACCTAATTTGGAGAACACATGGGCTTAAATGGAGTCACAGTACCAATTAAGCTCATTCAAGACTTTTGATTTTTCCATCAAATATCTTTATTTTATATTCCAAAATTCACATTGAACTAATGAATACATTTTCAAATGAGAGATTAATATTGCTTTATAAGAAATTATCTTTTTACTAAAGCATTTTGCTAAGTGTCTTTTATATGTTCTTTTTTAACCTTTTCTTTTTCCTTTTTCTTTTATTGTATGCTCTGTAGCACTTTGAGATTGTTGGTTGAAATGTAAAGTGCAATACAAATTAAATGTATTATTATCATTATTATACATCATGTCAGATGTACATTTCCAAAGTTAACTTTAATTATTCTGGTGTTGGTGTATATAAATGAGTTGAATGTTAGAAAGAGATGAAAAAAAAGGTGTAATCTTCTTTGGGATGTATTAGTGTATAATATGATGATTCAAATATCTATATCACAACAATCTGTCAAAACTGAAGGAACTATTTTGCAGCCTTGTCTATGAATCCTCATGAACAGCATCATTAATCATAATACAGTCACAGTATTAGATGAATCGTGGCTTGCTGTTTAATAAATATCTAATATTTCAGCTCTGACTCATGATGAGCACAAGTCAGTTCATATGTTTGTGAGTTCTGCTATTTCTGTGAACAGCTTGAGCTCATTTTTTTTTTTAAATTATAAACACAAATTCACTGATTTGTTCAGAAGTAATACTTTCAATTTAGTTATTAGCTGTTATTAGACACTGTTTGTCTTCATTTCCTTTTAATTCGACCCATTTTCTTACATTTTAGAGAAGAAGAAAAACACCTTAAAAACTTTTCTTTTAGTCAGACATTTGATTTCTTATCTTAATGTGACCCAGAATATACAACAATTAGAAATATTTTACCTTTCTGAAATTTTTATTTGACTCATTTATTTAAAAAAAATCTCTCTCTGCTCTCTGAAAGCTTCATGGAAGATGAATCACCAATGTATTAATGTCTAATGAGGTTATTCATGAATGATTTATGATTCCTAAATTCCTAAATTGTGTATAGAGACTATTTGTGAGTTAAAAATCCTGAATTAATAAAAGTTTGGTTTTAGTTTTATAGTGAAAGTTTTTTAAGGGTTAAAGGTTTATTAGTTGTTGTCTCTTCTGCTCAGGCTGGGAGAAAAGTTTATGTTTCAGATGTTCAGAGAGGACTGATGAACCTGCTTTTTTTCTATTTATTATGTTTTTTGATTTCTTATAACAGTAACAACCAACTCTTATGACCGCTGTCTCTCTCCTCCTTCAAAGATAGCCGCTTCTTATAAAAGTTTGCCAGTTTGAAAATTTGAACCCAGTTTGAGTTTCATCTTCATCTATTTCCATCTTTCATTTTCTATCCAACGGTTCTTAAAATTGTTCTTCTTGCTGTATTCCTCTCATGTTTTTATTATCGGTCTCTCCATCTTTGGTTATTGCAGCCTGTGCCTCTAGTATATGTTTCATATTGATATTTAATAAACTCAGCAATAAGTCTGCAGGAAGTGAACTTTTCCTTTGTATATTCTGACTTAAAACTTATGAATTGATAAAGATAAAAAAAAGTTTGGTTTTAGTTTTAGAGTAAAAGGTTCCATCCTTCCTTCTTTCCTTTCCTCCCTCCTACCTTTCCTTTCTTCCCTTCCTTCCTTCTTTCCTTTCCTTTCCTCCCTTCCTTACTCATTGCCTTGCCTTTCCTTTCCTTTCCTTTCCTTTCCTTTCCTTTCCTTCCTTCCCTCCCTCCCTTCCTTATTTCTTCCTCCTTTCCTTCTTTCCTCTGTCCTTCCTTGCTCCCTCCCTCCTACCTTTCTCCCTTCCTTCTTTCCTTTCCTCCCTTCCTTACCTTCCTTCCTTCCTTCTTCCTTCCTCCCTTCCTTCCTTCCCTTCCTTCTTCCCTTCCTCTTTTTCTTTCTCCCTCCTACCTTCTTTCCTCCCTCCCTCCTACCTTTCTCCCTCCTACCTTCTTTCCTCCCTCCCTCCTACCTTTCTCCCTTCCTTCTTTCCTTTCCTCCCTTCCTTACTCCTTTCCTTTCCTTCCTTCCTCCCTTCCTTCTTTCCTCTGCCCTTCTTCCCTTCTTCCCTTCCTTCCTCCCTTTCTCTCTCCCCCCTCCTACCTTCCTTCTTCCTCCCTTCCTTCCTTGACTCGAGGACAACAGGAGGGTTAATAAAGTGTTTTTTATTATCTCGTAGTTGTCTTTTTACGAGCTCTTATGGAAAGTGATTCATGTCATATATTTATTTCTTTACTCATCTAAGACAGACAGACAATAATATCTGTGCTTCTGGTTGAACCCTCTGTGTGTGTGTCCCTACCTCCGAGCTCTCTCCTGCACTGTGGCTGTCTCCTCTTGAGTTCCCGGTGCTGGCGTCCCGGGCTCGAGGCGGCTTCCAGGTCCTTTCCTGGGTGGAGCGGTTGTAGTAGTAGTGCCTGCCGTTCTGGTCCTTGTAGGTCTCCCAGTCACCCAGCACGTGGACCGGGGAGCTGGAGGGCGGAGGGGGCTGGTTGGACTGGGTGATCTTTAGCTCCTGGAGGTTGGTGTAGACGGGCGACTCGGGGCGGCCGTGGCCTAACGAGGACACCGTCTGATGGGAGAGAGAGAGAGGTGGATGTGTGAGTCATCTGTGAGTTAAGTCTGTTATATAATCTGGAAAACTTGTCAGAGTGTAAATCAACAGCTGCACGTGGGAGCTGGTCGAGGCTTTCATCCCCACATTGTTAAAGCCATGTTTCTCTTACTGAGCTCCACATGGTGTCATTAACTAATATTACATATATCAATGTCAATGATGTAATGCAACCCAGTGTCAATTGGTGTAACCAGTATTTTTCCATAAAAATCGGATTATATATTAAGGAAAATAAATGTGAACCAAAACGTGGAATAAATCTAATCCGCTTTTAGCAATGTAACGCTATGTTTTGTTTTGTTTTTTAAACAAATTTTAAATAATTTGTCACAACTTATTTAGAAAGAATGGTTGTTTTTAGGATACATCCTCCTAAAAATTTACAAAATGCTTTAAAATTTTAAAATGTATTTTCGTTTGATGTTTTTGAAATTTCATCATTTTGTTTGTGGTTACACCATTTGACATTTTCAGGAGCATTCAGTCTTACTTTTGGTTTAAAAAAAATGGTGCAAATTTCATTTAAAATGACATAAAACCAACAAAAATACAAAGCGTACATTTTAACAAATATATTTTTGGGTTGCACATCTTGCCAACCTTTATTTGTCACTGACCCCTACAGTATGTATTATATATTACTCTCAGGTCATTATGCAATGGTTTTACTGGTCCGGCCCACTTGGGATCAAACTGGACTGTAAGTGGCCGGTGAACTACAATGAGTTTGAGAGCCCTGTTTTAAAGTGTGTGTGCTTTAATCTACTCATTGAGCTGCTTTAGCACACAGGGGGAATGACTGCAAGAGAAACAACATCTGCAGTTGAAGCTGACGCGGCCGATTGTTGGTCATAAAGAAGACGATACGTCAAATGACCTCAAGAGGAGGACAGGGGGAAGGAAGTCGCTGTTGTTATATAACTGAGAGTGGCATAGAGCCGCGTCAGGTAGAAATGAGGAAGTAAAACTGACTATCAAGATGCATCCTGAACATCGAGTGGACAGTTTGTCCGAGCTCATCCTTACAGCACAAATATTTCCCACAGCCAAAAAAAAACAAAACACATATTCCGGAAAATGTAGAAAATAAAGTTCCTCTTTTAATTCCTACATCAAATTACGCAAGTGCTTGTTTTTACAACTTCTTTTCACATTTTGGGTTCTACATTTGTAGATGCAAAGTTAGTCATGATGAAAAAAAAAACAGATCATACATGAAGACAAACATGTAAATGAGTCACAGCGCTGCACTGAGACAGCGTTCACCCTGAAGGCAGTGATCACCATCATTTGTTTAGGAACAGTGATAAGATCATCGCTCTCTGACCACAGATGTGTTTTTAATAGTTTTTGGACAACAACAAAGGTTTACGGCACAGACAAACATGATATATCAGGCTTTGGATACACACATACAACATACTTGTAAGTAGATTCATTCATCGTTGGTTTGGTTCTACACATGAGAGTTGTATGATGAGAAACAAATCTTAAAATCATTGATTGATCTTTAAGAAGTAAGAAAATAGTAAAAGAAGATCATTAAGATTTCACCCAAACCCTTCAGATCTTCAAATTTCTCTCTTTTTGTTTGACTTACCATCAAAAAATCCAAAAATATTCAGTTTAATACAAAAATAACACATTTGAGAAGCTGGTGCCAAATAAATATAAATATTTGGCTTTTTTTTTTGCTTAAACATTTTTATTGCTCATCAACCGACTAATTAATTGACTTTAATCTCAAGGATAGATGATAACAATATCAATAACAAAATATTTTCAAAATAAATGCCCTCAGCATAAATTGACAGCAAACTACTTCATCAATATCCTTTTCTTGTTTTTTAAACTCAGATTTCAGATTCTCGACTATTTAGATCAGATATTAAGTTTCTATTTTTATTTTAACTCATAAAAAAGGAAAGCAGGTGAATAAAAACCTGCAGAAATAGATGGAAACCATAAAGTTGATGCCTTTATGCAGTTGCTGGTGAGATTGGGACGTCTCCTTCAGCAATTTCGCAGGTGACCGACTACAATTTGCAGGAGTCAATATTTTCTTTAAAATACTGCGAGTTAATAAAGGTCTACCACGAGGATGAACTACAGCACTATTGGCAAGCTGACTAATTTATAAACCCTTCCTGTATTCAGTTTAACTACAACATCATCTCCACAGCTCCTCTCTGATGACAGGGCATCCTTCTTCAAAAACTCCCCCGACGCACCACTGATCCAGTCGATCGGCTGCTCGTCATGATTATTTCATGCTGACATTACAAAAGAAGAAGCTGCCTGGCTGAGAAGCGACAGGGCAAAGAAAGAGAGAGAGGGAGAGAGAGAGGGAGTCATAAATAATGCCGATGCCCCGTGGCTCCTAACACCGGCTCTGTGATGTTTTTATTGCGCCGGGATCAATAGGGGATGAAATATGCAGGAGTCGAGCAAACAGCTGGAGGTTACTCGGGAGAATCGAATATTCAGTGGACTAGAAGTGCGGCGTTCAATATGGTATCGCAGCACGACAGAGGCAAGGTGCAGAGTGCAGAGTGCAGGTATGACACATGAAACACACATGTTTAACAAATTAAGAGGACCTTCTTCTTCTGTTTTAACCCTAACCCTAACCCCCTAACCCCCAAACCCTAACCCTAACCCTTCTTCTGTTTTAACCCTAACCCTAACCCTTCTTCTGTTTTAACCCTAACCCTAACCCTAATCCCCTAACCCCCAAACCCTAACCCCCTAACCCTTCTTCTGTTTTAACCCTAACACCCTAACCCTTCTTCTTCTGTTTTAACCCTAAGCCCCTAACCCTAACTCCCTAACCCTTCTTCTGTTTTAACCCTAACCCCCAAACCCTAACCCTAACCCAACCCTAACCCTTCTTCTGTTTTAACCCTAACCCCTGAACCCTAACCCGTTTTTTACTTGAGAAATCAGCTTTTGAGAGACAGTTACTACTTTGGAGAGCTGAGACGATAATGCAAAGAAGCCCTCCAAAGTAAAAGCCTGCAGCTCTATTGTGCAGCTTTAAAAAAGTCATTAAAAACACATATAACATTTTACCTTCAGTGACGAGCAACTAGTAAACACATCGTCGTCTTCGTGTAACGATAACGCTCGAAGGAAACTTCTCAAACGAGGCATGGCCATCATCCTTCCCGCCACAAGTAATGTTTTAATATGAGCTGCGTGTCTTGTTTCTACTCTCACTGCACGCTCCGTTCAGCTCTGAGGTCTTCCTGGAGAAAACACTGAGCTAACATGTGATTTATTACTGGATGTATGTGTCAAAAGGGGGAAGTCCTGGTAGTCAATCAACTGCCGAGATGCCAGTTGGATAATATCCTACTTCAGTTTCGGCCACAAAAACCACATCTTCCTCCCAGAGGCTTGTTTGTGAAATTGAATTCTGTCTTAAGTGGAAGGAAATTTTGAGGTAACTGACACGCTATAGAAAAAAAAAAGTTTTAAAGAGGAGGATTTTTCTGTGCATTGTTTTAATTTCCTGTCACAGCAGCTTGTGGATTTAATACTTTCTAAGTTTGTTAAGCACCTGATTGTACCTGTATGTGTGTGTGTGTGTGTGTATGTGTGTGTATGTGTGTGTGTGTGTGTGTATGTGTGTGTGTGTGTGTGTGTGTGTCAAACTTCCCCTTTCCAAGCAAACCGGTGAAACAATATTATCAGTAATAAGCAGGTGGATAAAACTACCTGCTCATGTCTGCTCTCGACGATCACCTGATTAACCAATGTCAATAAAAGGGAGGAGAAGATGTAGATTTCAAAATAAAAACCAGTTTAAGAAGGTTACTTTTAAACCATAGATGCAATTTAATATCCTCACATGGTGACTGAACAGCAATTTCAAGAAGCAACTTTATTAGCAGACTGATATTAGAGCTCTTATGTGAATGCTTTTAAGCTGAAAGGTCTTCCAATGACTCTCGCACTCTTTATGTAACTAAAAGGCTGCACCCACCGGGTCGGCTCATTAAAAATGCACAGAGAGTGTCTTAACTCCATTATAGCAGCGTGTATACTCCTGAGCAGCTGGTGCCGGACATCTGCTGCGGACAGACTGACCAGCTAATCAATACTGAGCTCTAAAAAAAAAAAAAAAAAAAGCTGAACCGCAGCGGGAAAATTACGAGGTTGACCTCTTACAACCCGACAAAAGCTGCTCTCTTTGAAAACATACTGCGCTTTAAGTAAAAGGTTGTCAGGTGGACAAGTGCTGCTGTGTACTACGTGAGTCTCAGAAGCAAGGAGGAGGAATTATTTATAATATCTCAAGGTTTCAGAAGCTTGAAGTCTTATTTATTTTATCTGTGACTGACAGTTGAAGCATTTCACTGATGGTTTGATCAGGTATGAAGTTCTTCTCACTGGAATCACGAGTATAAAAAATAAAACTGGTGCTTTGATAAAAACTGAAACATACAAGCTTGTGTACATGAATGATGGATGATGAGAGATGTCAGCTATAACTCCTGAGGAGCCATTGTGAAAAGAAACATCCAAACACAACACTCAAAATCTACTGACCTGTTATCCTCAGGTCAATTTTGACTCAGGAGGACAAAAAAAATGCCAAAAATAACACC
>JAJDFG010001847.1:0-5000 GCA_021039105.1 Scomber colias | reverse complement strand
TAGTTGAGTATGTGAGAGAGAGGAAAATAAATGTTTAGTTTACCATGACTTAACCACAAAAACACACAAAAAAAGACAATATATTATCAGGATTGAGTCTTAAAAAAAGACTTGAGCTGGAACACACCTTGAGGTAAGGAGTTAGATTAGGTGAAGTTAGTGTTTTTATTTTATTTTTTTGCTGTATGATTTCAATTTGTATGTATTAGTTTGGGGTTTTTTTTGTTTTTTTTGTGATTTCTTGTCAATTTTTGCCAATAAATATCCAAATCTTAACATTTTCTGGCAGAGAGGCAAATAAATGTTCAGTGTACAGTGAATTAACCACAAAACCCCCCCAAAAAAGAACATTTATTGCTTTATGATTTCTATTTTTTATGTTTGTTTGCAGATCTATTGTTTGTTTTGTTTTGTTTTTTGTGATTTCTTGTCAATTTTTGCCAATAAATATCCAAATCTTCAAAATAATGTTCCGTATACAGTGAATTAACAACCAAAAACCCCAAAAAAGATAATATATTATGAGGACTGAGTCCAAAAAAAGAGCATGAAAAACGTGGAGCTTGTAAAACAGCTGTCTATTCTAGTTTAAATCTGACTCACATAAATAACAGGAAAGAATAGCCACGAGCAGGACAAGCAAAAAAACACTAAACAAAACAAACCAAACCAATGACACCACCTCAATCTATTACGCAACAGCGGTGCAATCACATTCAACAGGAGAGAAAAAGAGCAGACAATGCAACAGAGAGAAAAACAGAGGCAGTAGCAGCAGCGAAATGGCCCGAGGTGAGTTTTTGTTCCCAGACTGACCTCATGTAGCTCAGCAGCAGCAGCGACCCAGCCCAAAATAAAACAGGAGCACTTATCAGGCCTGCTGAATCCGATATTTAAATGAGGACTCTTTAACAACTAAAGCTCTCACAACACACAAGTGGACTATTTCTATTTTTGGACAGCATCCCATTTATTTCACGTGTTAATTCATGCACAGCTGGGGTGATGGAGGCCGGAAAAAAGGAGGAGGAGGAGGAGGAGGAGGAGGAGGAGGAGAAAAGTGCAATAAAAGGGACATTTTTATACTTCATAAAATCTAGTGAGAAGAACAATGGATGAATAAGAGGAAAGAAAAGACACAACTGACAAAGGTTAAGTGTCTGAATGACTGTAAAAGCATTTTAACTCAGGCTTGTGCATTAGCCAACATTAAGACACTTTAAATAATTAGAGCTGCAACTCAGTCTGGATATGAGCAGTGATCTCTGTACTCGATTACATTTTGGTTCATAAAGTTTCAATCCAATTAAATTTGATTCTTTAAGACTGACACAAATCAGATAAATACTAATATTGGATATATATATGTACAAAAAGAGTGTTTCTGAGAATTTATCCTAGAGACAAAACTAACTGTATAGTTATAGTTTGTATCTATAATCTCCTTTATTTGTATCTTTTAAAACACTTCTGTTTTATAATACAGGACTCATCTCATCGTGTCAATCACCTCTTCACTCCAGACCAATGAACAGTTTTTTATCCATGTGCAATGAATGAACTGAACTTTATCAATAATTCATACTTTGTGCAATAATGAATAATCTCCTACTGGAGTGTGCAATACAATATAATCTAACCCTAACCCTAACCCTAACCCTAACACTGAATGGCAATGACAATAAACATGTCCTATTCTATTGGTATTAACATAACAGACTTAGCTGCTAAATGCTCTAAAAGTGTCGCCAGAAAATTAATAAGTGACATGTGCCATTTTTCAGCATAAAGGCCAAATACTCTCTTGTTTCAGCTTCTTAAATGTGAAGATTTACTACTTTTCTTTGACGTATGTGACAGTGAATTAACATTTTTAAGTTTGGGCCTGTTGGATGGTTCAAAACAAGCAAACTGAAGACTGCAGTCACTGAGAAATATGATGCGTATCATTTACAACGACAAAGTGATTACAATCAACAGGTATATATAATATTTACCACAAATGTACAAACACTTACTGAGAAAGGTTTCAATGTAATGATTAATGTTGGAGTTTCAATTACATTTAGCCAAGTTTAATAGATGGTGAGTGTGTCTGATACAAGCAGTAACATTTCTAGTCTCTGTATCTGTGTGATCTACCACGTGCCATGATCCGACCGGAGCTAGAAAAGTAAAAAGCAAAAAGGTTTAACAGAACAGTTACAGATCAGAGAGGAGCGATGTACGATGCCCTCCTTTTCCCATAATCCCGCCTTCAGCGTGTAGCATCCCCTGCTGTCTGTCAAAGCCGCAGGTCCACAGAGGGATCCTGGTCTCGTTCTGAATCTGAATCTAGCTCTGATCTACTTGTGTGTCTGCAAATGGGTCAAATGTAAGAAACAGCAGGAGGGAGAGAGAAAGTAGCAGAGAAAGTGTAAAAAAAAAAAAAAAAAAAGAGGTGGAGGATAATGATGAGAGAGAAGCTGTATGAAGATGTAGAGAGCCTCATTAACTGGTCCGCCCCTCAGTTCTTCATCAATCTACTGTTGTAATAGAGCACCATGCTGCAGCTCTGTGTGTTTGGACTGAAAACAGGCCTGCATTGATAAACTTCAGGGGGGGCATGTCGTCGTTTCAGGTGCTGGTGAAACACTGAAATACGATCCAGGAAGTCAAAATGGAATAATAGGCCCATTAGTTTAGTTTAAAAGGCTTATCAGCACTTGATAACACTGTGAGAGAGATTTTTTAAAATACTTGTACATGGATAGTTATCAGAGGGGAAATGACCTTATATTTTATCACAATCTCAGAATTTACAATACAATACAAGCTAATCTCTCATGTGTTTAACCCTCCTGTTGTCCTCAGGTCAAGGAAGGACAGGAGGAAGGAAGGAAGGAAGGGAGGAAAGAAGAAAGGAAGGAAGGAAATAAAGAAAGGAGTAAGGGGGGAGGGATGGGGGAAAAGAGGAAGGAAGGAAGGAAGGAAGGAAGGAAGGGACGAGGAAGGGACGAGAAAGGGAGGAAAGAAGGAAGGGAGGAGGAAAGGAGTAAGGAGGGAAGGATGGAGGAAAAGAGGAAGGAAGGAAGGAAGGAGAGCAAGGAAGGAAGGACGGAAGGAAGGAAGGAGGGTAAGCAGGAAGGAGGAGGAAAGGAGTAAGGAGGGATGAATGGAGGAAAAGAGGAAGGAAGGAAGGAGAGCAAGGAAGGAAGGAAGGAAGGAAGAGTCAAAAGAGATGGGTGCAATTTGACCTGGGAGGACGACAGGAGAGTTAATGAGCCATCACGGCTGGATCTTGCTGGATGATGCCAAGTTACAGTTGAGCTAGGTTCAGGTTTTTTTTTGGCTGCACTGTGCATCCAGCTAATGTCAGACTGTCCTGAACACGGTCATTGATCTGAATGGGGGCAGTCAGTTCAGGCAGCAGGGTCGCCCAATACAAATGGTTTTGGGTAAAAATAATGTCTTCTGGCAGGAAGTTGAACGAGGTGCAACTTTTGATGCAGCACAACTTGACATCAGATGCAGCTCAACTGACACAAACCATTAACATCCTCTTCCTCCATGATTAAAGCAATACGTCATATTTCCCGACATCTTCCAGTGTTTGATGGCTTTAATAATATCATATCAGTGATCAGGGTGTAAAAGTTGACTGGATTGCGTGACTGAATAAACAAAAGTGATAAGTGTTGACCACTGCCTAAATGTTAGAGGAAATGAATGTTTCCAGATGTGTGTGTGTGTGTGTGTGTGTGTGTGTGTGTGTGTGTGTGTGAACCCAGAGTTTATGACCATATGTCTGAGAGTCTGGAGCAGCAGCTGTCTGGATGCTGCTCTGGTCTCTCGACAGGGGGATGAGGGTTATTCCCCGTAGACTGAGATATGAAGACTGGACACACACTTACTCTTTTTAACCCTCACAGACTGTTCATATTCAGACATATCAACAGTATCCTGTCATTATTAGTCTCTTAAATGATTATTGAATGCCTCATCAGTCACAGGTAAATGTGTGATTTATCATTAAGGAAGCTTTCAGAGAGCTGAGATACTTTTACTCTTCAGTTTTTATGCTTTTTACAATCAGACCTACGTTATATAAAACAGGGGATCGTGATGAGTTCAATGACTTATATTATATGTGAAGAATACAACAGTAATTTATGACTGTTTTAAATGAAATATGGGTCAAACACTCGACAGAAATGTATATCAGCTGCATACAAGTGTTAATAAGAAGTTGACATATTGACTCTGAATAGTATTTGAGGGTTAAAACAAGAAGAATCTGACTCTCAGTTTGCAGACACCTCATTGACATTTGTGACCACAGACCAGGAAATATTTTCACTTTCTGTGCTTGAAGCTTTGCCCACAATGACATAAGCTTTTATAATAAGCTGCATAAAAATGTCTGTATAATATTCTCGGAGGTGACTCAGCCTTCAGTGTACGATCAGTGCTGCAGTGACGGTATTTATTCAAGGCCACAAAGCCTCGAGGGAACGCAGAGCGGCCAGGCAGCTGACAGCTTCGACCGAATGATTAATCCTCTAATACCATTTACCTGACTGGTCGCAGCTAATGACGCTAATTCTCTGCGCGGTGGTTGGCTGGGGGCTGGAAAGTGTAGGGGGGGTCTAGTAAGGACAGCTGGTGTGTATGTATTGTGTGTGTGTGTGTGTGTGTGTGTGTGTGTGTGTGTGTGTGTGTGTGTGTGTTGGTGATTATGTAAGAGGGTAGCGGGGCGGGGGGGTGAGGTCACTGCTCAGGACACATAATGCAATGAGATGTGACTTAGGAAGACTGTGTATAGCTGTCTGTGGAGTTTTTATTGTTATTATCTAATACACACACACACACACACACACACACACACACACACACACACACACACACACACACACACACACACACACACACACACACACACACACACACACACACACACACACACACACACACACACACACACACACACACACACACACACACACAAACATGCTGAGCTG
>JAJDFG010001846.1:10000-25225 GCA_021039105.1 Scomber colias | reverse complement strand
ACATACATTTCCATCACTTCTCAATCATAACCTCATGAGTTCAACTTGTCTCTAGCTATCATGCATATTCATATGAATGAAAATCAGGTTTCATTTTCACTCATTTAATACAGAATATATCATGTAGTAAAATTCCCCACCTACTTTGTCATTCTTTGGGCCCCCCCATAGAATTTTTTATTGGTTGCATGAGCCTTTGATACAGTTTGTTTCTTTTTATAAAATTGAGCAGAATTGGAGGTTTTATTTAAACTTTAAATGTCAAGGAAGAATGGATTGTTGCTCTCAAGGAGCAACCTGACTGTACCCAGGAGATGAAAGTATGTACAGTCATTTAACGTAAAAAAGAACAGGTGAAAGAAACCAAAGCTACAGTTCAGATGAATTGGCTTCAGTTCCTAAAGAACAAGGTGGTGGTAATGCTTTGTGCATGGGAAAGAAAGATAGTGTCTCTCCCCTTTGGTGAAATTGATTGTGATGCACCGTCTTGTAATCACTAGATGCTGTATGTTAAGTTTACAGTTTTCTGCCTGTCTTAAACTTTCATTTTTCGATTTAAATGATTCTTTAACAATTTATGTGTAGCTCAGATTTCTCAGAATTGTCTTTTTTTTGGTTCTTTTTTTGTTTTCACACTTTAACATCCTGGCTTGATCTAAACCTGACCCACCAATGGTCTGAATGAACACATCCTGAGTCTTTCGGCTGGTGTTGGCTCTGTGGTTGCTTGAATACACACACATACACACACACACACACACACACACACACACACACATGCATAAATACATAAATCTTACATTTCCCACACCCTGTATTTGCAAACACAAAGGCAAACATAATCACACATGCACACACCTGTATAATGGAGGTGAAGTATGTTAATAGAGGAAGCCCATCTGGATGAAAAGCTCTATGAATTTAGATGGACTCGGTCATCGGCACGAGGAATGTGTGTGACAGCTACTGTGTGAAAACAACGCTTTGCAAAAACACTGTTTAAAATCTCATCATGCATAATGGTGGATGCTAATGCCGTCCTCGTGCACACGCCACATACATCAATATTGTTTACTCTCCTGGTAATTGTCAACGAAAGTGAGTCTCCTTAGGTTTTTTTTTTTTTCCCCAGCCTCTGCCTCGAGTTGCTTTCTGTGTCCCTGCTTCATCTGTCCATCTCTTCTTCTTCATCTCTTTATTTAAAAGTGCCATCATGTTAAACGTGTAAGCAAAAGGGAAGAAACAAGGAAGGAGGGAGGGAGGAAGGAAAAGAGGAAGGAAGGAAAGGAGGGAAGGAAAGAAGGACAGAGGAAAAAAGGAAGGAAAGGAGGAAGATGGAAGGTAAGGAAGGAGGGAGGAAGGAAGGGAGGGAGGAAGAAGGAAGGGAGGAAGGAAAGGAAGGATGGAGGAAAGAAGGACAGAGGAAAGAAGGAAGGAAAGGAGGAAGATGGAAGGAAAGGAGGGAGGCAGGGAGGAAGGAAGGGAGGGAGGAAGAAGGAAGGAAGGGAGGAAGTAAAGGAAGGATGGAAGAAAGAAGGGAGGGAAGAAACAAGGAAGGAAGGGAGGAAGATGGAAGGAAAGGAGGGAGGCAGGGAGGGAGGGAGGAAGAAGGAAGGAAGGAAGGGAGGAAGGAAAGTAAGGACGGAGGAAAGAAGGAAGGGAAGAAACAAGGACGGAGGGAGGGAGCTAATGCCGTCCTCGTGCACACGCCACATACATCAATATTGTTTACTCTCCTGGTAATTGTCAACGAAAGTGAGTCTCCTTAGGTTTTTTTTTCCCCAGCCTCTGCCTCGAGTTGCTTTCTGTGTCCCTGCTTCATCTGTCCATCTCTTCTTCTGTCTTCATCTGTGTAACGTCGGCCAACCGAAGCGGTTTAGTGTTCAGTAGGAGGCACAGACGCAGAAGGCTTGATCAGATGTCCAAAGGTGGTTTATTTAAAAGAAGAAGTGCCATCATGTTAAACGTGTAAGCAAAAAAAATGTACAAAACAAAAAGAAAGGAAAATGAAACCGAAGAACACACTTCATTAAGTAAAGTAAGAATAAATATGTCTTCTGAGTTTGACATACCACAGAAAAGTGTGTTGTTAACCACCCTGCCAAATTTGAATGATAAAAAAAATCGCCAAATATTTGAAATCAGGCTTCAAAGTTGTGTAAAAATCAGCCTCTGTCTCTGCTACCAAACGTTGTGGGCGTCAGAAGCCCCGCCCCCTACCAAGTGTCACCTGTCAATCAAAGTCACCACCTCTACCAGAAACATGGACGCTACGTCTGAGAGCTTTCTGTGGCTAACTCGGCTGCTAGCTCAGATGCTAACTCGGCGGTTAGCTCAGCAGCTAGCTTGGTGGCTAACTCAGCTAACTGGCTAACTGTAGACTGTAGTAGTAGTAGTGTGTGCTGAATGTATTTATACCTCTACAGCAGCAGGGGCGGGTTTATGCTAATCACTAAATCCTGAACACAGAAATCTTGAAACACAGTTTGTGAAGCCTAGCTCCACAATTCAAATCTAAATGGTTGAAATGCTTTTTACTCCTTTTTTAGAAATACATTTATGACCTATTTAATGTGTTTAGAAGAAAATGTCTGAATTGACTTTACACTGCCTTTAACTTGACTTGTCTCCTGAGAAAACGGTGAGTAAAAAGAAAGAAAACACTGAACTTATGACCTCATAATAAACTATAACTAAATTTAATACCAGTGTGTGTGTTTTATAGCCAAATATACTGCAAAACACGGGATAGTAAGTGTCTGCAAAGTTTGATTGCTGCCTAACTTATGATCCAAAACAACACAAGTATAATTAAATGTATGAGTTATAATACAAATGTGATTAAAGGGGACACATGGTATGCTCTCCTCTACTTTGTCACAATGTGGAGTTCAGATAACCTCCATCCGTTGTCTTGTCTTCATTATTCGTGCTTCTGTTCGCTCGGTTCTTATTCACCCTTTCCCTCGACCTCCCCGTCTCAATGCATCGCTCCCTCCGTTACTTCCTGTCGTGTTGTGTACATGCTCTGCATCCCTGTGTTCCTTAATGCTGCTAAATCTGCTCTTATTCCTCTCTCTCTCTCTCTCTCTCCTCTCTCTCTCTCCCTTTTCTCTTTTAGGTGAGCTCTATGACCTCGATGCAGCCTCTCTCCAGCTCAAAGTCATCAATTATGTAAGTGGTTGAGATCATTCATAAGCTCCCACATGGACACACACACAAGATGCAAAACATGATATTCCTTCCTAGTAGCTTCTCCCTTCTCCCTTCTCCCTTCTCCCTTCTCCCTTCTCCCTTCTCCTTCGTCCTTCACCCTTCTCCTTCTCCCTTCTCCCTTCTCCCTTCGTCCTTCTCCCTTCTCCCTTCGTCCTTCTCCTTCTCCCTTCTCCCTTCTCCTTCTCCCTTCATCCTTCTCCCTTCTCCCTTCTCCCTTCTCCCTTCTGCCCTTCTCCCTTCGCCCTTCTCCCTTCTCCCTTCTCCCTTCTCCCTTCTCCCTTCTCCCTTCTCCCTTCTCCCTTCGTCCTTCTCCCTTCTCCCTTCTCCCTTCGTCCTTCGTCCTTCTCCCTTCTCCCTTCGTCCTTCTCCCTTCGTCCTTCTCCCTTCTCCCTTCTCCCTTCTCCCTTCTCCCTTCTCCCTTCTCCCTTCGTCCTTCTCCCTTCTCCCTTCTCCCTTCTCCCTTCGTCCTTCTCCCTTCTCCCTTCTCCCTTCTCCCTTCTTCCTTCTCCCTTCTCCCTTCTCCCTTCTCTTCTCCCTTCTCCCTTCTCCCTTCTTCCTTCTTCCTTCTTCCTTCTCCCTTCTCCCTTCGTCCTTCTCCCTTCTCCCTTCTCCCTTCTCCCTTCTCCCTTCTTCCTTCTCCCTTCTCCCTTCTCCCTTCTCCCTTCTCTTCTCCCTTCTCCCTTCTCCCTTCTCCCTTCTTCTCTTCTTCCTTCTTCCTTCTCCCTTCTCCCTTCTCCCTTCTCCCTTCGTCCTTCTCCCTTCTCCCTTCTCCCTTCTCCCTTCTCCCTTCTCCCTTCTCCCTTCTTCCTTCTCCCTTCTCCCTTCTTCTCCCTTCTCCCTTCTCCCTTCTCCCTTCTCCCTTCTCCCTTCTCCCTTCGTCCTTCTCCCTTCTCCCTTCTCCCTTCTCCCTTCTCCCTTCTCCCTTCTCCCTTCTCCCTTCGTCCTTCTCCCTTCTCCCTTCTCCCTTCTCCCTTCTCCCTTCTCCCTTCTCCCTTCTCCCTTCTTCCTTCTTCCCTGTCGTTACTTATACCACAGTCTATTTATCACACAATTAGTTTATCAATCTCAAAGCCATAGTGTGCCCCCCCCCCCCCCCCTTCCCTTTCTCCTTCCATATGTATGATGCACAGAGAGAGGGAAGCAGCGAGGGAGGTGATTGATTGCAGAGAAAGAAGGGAAGCTATAGGTGAGAGGGGGAGAAAGGGAGCAGATATCAGACTTCAGCTCCAGCAGTGTGTGCAGCAGCAGCAGCAACCTGATAACGATGTATAGAAATATTCACAGAGTAAAGAATAAGAGATTAAAGCAGATAGTATGATACAGTATAGGAGACGTGAAGGTTATATTACATTGAAGGAACAAAGACGCAGGCTGGTTACCTTTTTCATACTAATATTTTTCCATGCTACTTATTGACCATTAACCCTCCTGTTGTCCTCGAGTCAAGGAAGGAAAGGAGGGAGGAAGGAAGGTTAGAAGGGAGGAAGAAGGAAGGAAAGGAGGAAGGGAGGGAAGAAGGAAGGAGGGACGAAGGAAGTTAGGAAGGAAGGAAGGGAGGAAGGATGGAAAGGAGGAAGAAGGATGGAAGGGAGAAAGAAGGAAGGAAAGGAAGAAGGGAGGAAGGATGGAAGGGAGGAAGAAGGAAGGAAAGGAAGGAGGGAGGGAGGTTAGAAGGGAGGAAGAAGGAAGGAGGGAGGAAGGAAGGAAGGAAGGAAGGAAGGAAGGACAGACGAAGGAAGTTAGGAAGGAAGGTAGGAGGGAGGGAGGAAAGAAGGAAGGAGGGAGGGAGGAAGGAAGGACGAAGGAAGGAAGGGAGGAGGAAGGAAGGATGGAAGGGGAGGAAGAATGAAGGAAAGGAGGGAGAGAGGAAGGATGGAAGGGAGGAAGAAGGAAGGAAAGGAAGGAGGGAGGGAGGTTAGAAGGGAGGAAGAAGGAAGGAAAGGAAGGAGGGAGGAAGGAAGGAAGGAAGGACGCACGAAGGAAGGTAGGAGGGAGGGAGGAAAGAAGGAAGGAAGGAGGAAAAAAAGGAGGGATGGAAGGAGGAGGAAAGAAGGAGGGAGGAAGGAAGGAAGGATGGAAGGGAGGAAAAAGGAAAGGAAGGAAGGAAGGACAGACAAAATAAGGAAGGAAGGAGGGAGGGAGGAAGAAGGAAGGAAAGGAAGGAGGGAGGAAGGATGGGAGGAAGGAAGGGAGGAAAGAGGAAGGAAAGAAAGAGGGAGGGAGGAAGGAAGGAAGGATGGAAGGGAGGAAGAAGGAAGGAAAGGAGGGGAGGAAAGAAGGAAGGTAGGAGGGAAGGAAGGAAGGAAGGAAGGAAGGAAGGAAGGAAGGAAGGAAGGAAGGACTTCATATGAGTATTTATGAGCTTAATCAGAACAAATAATCCTCAGACATATAATTGTTAGTTGCAGCCATAATAAATTTCACTCTGGGCTCTTTTGTTTATGAGTCTGAGAGTTTAAAGGATTTTAATTGGATTCTTGATCATTGATTTTATTTTATTTTTTTTAATCCAAAAAACAAGATTTTACAAAGCAGCTTAAACTCACAGATTTATATAACTAGTAAATTATTAAAGGGACTCTGGAGCATAGTCTTACTTTTGCCTTTTTCAAGATTGTAATTTTTTATTAGTCACTCAAAATATGAATGGAGCTAATCTGTTTCTTTCATCACATCTTACCTCCTTCTTTCTTTCTTTCCTCCCTCCTTCCTTCTTTCCTCCCTCCTTTCCTTCCTCCCTCCCTCCTTTCCTTCCTTCCTCTCTCCCTCCCTCCTTTCCTTCCTTCCACCTTTCCTTCCTTCCTTCTTTCCTTCCTCCTTCCTCCCTTCTTTCCTTCCTCCTTTCATCACATCTAAGCGATTATTACAACCCAGCTCATCCTCCCTAAACCCGTCTGTGTTACCATGACGCTACAGGACCAGATCCACAGGGTCAAAGTAGCCAAGCAGTGCAGCGTGCTTTTAATGACTTTGCTACGTATATATTCATATTCCTGCTAACATGGCTCTCTTCTTATTGATGGTTTATTTGTAGAATAAAGACATTCAGTTCTTCTGATTTCACTCCTTAAGTCTCCGAGCATTCATACTTTATGAATATGACACAAAATACATCATCATGCTGTGATGTTAGCCGTCAAGGTTTTGCTTTGACCCTGAAAGGAGCCGAGTCCCGACAAAAGCAAGACAAAGTCACTCCGAGGCGTCTGTGTGTGTGTGTGTGTGTGTGTCTGTGTGTGTGTGTGTGTGTGTGTGTGTGTGTGTGTGTGTGTGTGTGTGTGTGTGTGTGTGTGTGTGTGTGTGTGTGTGTGTGTGTGTGTGTGTATAAATGAGACAGTGTGAACATATTGAGCTTCTCTGCTGTGCTTCGTACGACCTGCAGGATTGCAACCAATTTCCTGCTGCTATCTGTGATGGGAAACGTTTCATTCATAGACACACACACACACACACACACACACACACACACACACACACACACACACACACCTGTATGCATGCACAAGGATACACATGAGCAAACACACCCACACACAGTCATAATAGCAGCGTTTCCTCACACTCAAACATTCTTCTCTGTAATCCACCGAGCTGGATGAAGAACAAGCAGGACAGGAATAAACACGAGCCCCTGCCAGCGCTCTCGCCCCCCAGTCACATGCGCAAGCACCCGACACGCACACACGCATTCACACACACACACACACGCAGTACAAATGCACACACACACAGAGCATGTTGTTGCACCCACATATAATAATAAGCCCCTCCACCCCCTTTTTCCCAAATACTGTTAATCCCATAAGAACCGCCCCGAGCTCTTCCCACCAAAACTGACGATTCTTCAGAAGCAGAAATCTCCTGCTCCTTTCCCCTCCCTCCTCCCTATGTCCTCCCTCTCTCCCTCACCCCCTTTTTTACAACTGTAACAATAAACAGGCGAAACAAATCATGTCGGATTCAAAATACGTTTAAAACCTCCCTCCAGACTTCTGCATCGCCGTGCCTTCCTCTCCCCTCTCCCTTCCTTCAAATGCAGGAAAAATGCAACAATGGCATCAAAAGCATGAGGCTCCTGTTGTCCTCAAGGAAGGACAGGAGGAAGGAAGGAGAGAAGGAAGGAAGGAAGGAAAGGAGGAAGGAAGGAAGGAAGGAAAGGAGTAAGGACGGAAAGAAGTAATTTAGGAAGTAATTCCTTCCTTCCTTCCTCCCTTGCTTCTCTCCTAAATTACTTCCTCTTTTCGTCCTTCCTCCTTTCCTTCCTTCCTTCCTTCCTCCTTTCCTTCCTCCTCTCCTTCCTTCCTCCCTTGCTTCTCTCCTAAATTCCTTCCTCTTATTGTCCTTACTCCTTTCCTTCCTTCCTCCCTTCCTTCTCTCCTATATTCCTTCCTCTTTTCGTCCTTACTCCTTTCCTTCCTTCCTTCCTTCCTTCCTTCCTCCTCTTCTTCCTCACTTCCTTTCTCCCTTGCTTCTCTCCTAAATTCCTTGCTCTTTTCATCCTTCCTTCCTTCCTTCTTCCTCCCTTCCAACCTTCCTTCCTCCCTCCCTCCTGTCCTTCCTTGACTCGAGGACAACAGGAGGTTTAAGAAAATAATGTACAACCATTCAAAAAACATTTATTTGATGTTATTGTGTTTATTGAAATTATAGAAAAATATATCAAAATAATGATCCTTTATTCACAATTTAATTTTACTGTAAGCCAATAAAAATAAAACTGAATTCTCGCTCCAACCTACTCCCAAGGATTTTGCACTGTCCACTGATTTCTAGTCTTATCTCCACACCTAGGTGACGCTTCACAAAGTCTTGAATCGAAGCTTTAAAAAAACAATCCTAACCAAATCTGATACCGACCGACAGATTTAGTGAGAATGTTTCAGGACTGACGTCGTGTTTGTGTTTGTGTGTCTCCACAGCTGCAGCAGCAGACCCAGTCGCAGTGTTGCTGTCTGCTACTGGTGTCTGAGGACAACCACCAGCTATTCTGCCAGGTACACACACACACACACACACACACACACACACACACACACACGCACACAATTTCCCACATCTCTATTTCCATCATACAAATTTGCTATCGAAAGGACAACACACACACAAAGGAAAAATGTCCTCTTCCTCTCTCTTCCTACCCTGAACACACACACACACACATTGCTATCGAAAGGATAACACACACACACACACACATTGCTATCGAAAGGACAACACACACACAGACACACACAGACACACACACACACACATTGCTATCGAAAGGACAACACACACACACACACACACACACATTGCTATCGAAAGGACCACACACACACCCACACACACACACACATTGCTATCGAAAGGACAGCACACACACACACACACACACACACACGTTGCTATTGAAAGGACAACACACACACACACACACACACACACACACACACGTTGCTATCGAAAGGACAACACACACACACACACACACACACACACACACACACACACACTGCTATCGAAAGGACAACACACACACACACACACACACACATACATTATATGAATGGCATCAATCTTAGAAATGACTTATCATTAACATTTGAATAAACTGTGACCTTTGACCTTTGACCTCTGTCACCTTTAGGTAGTTGGAGACAAAGTCCTTGAGGAGGAGATCAGCTTCCCGGTGAGCCGACAATCATTTATTCATCTTTTTATCTTTTTCATTTAGTTGCATTTATTTTTTGTTTGTGATTCCCTGTTCAGCCTTCAGTCATTCATTCGTCACTATAAACATTTACTTATTCAGAGGTTTCATTCTTCAAGGAAAGAAAGGAGGAAGGAGGAAGGAAGTAAGGAGAGAAGGAAGGAAGGAAGGAAGGAAGGAAGGAAAGGAGGAAGGAGGAAAAGAGGAAGGAAGTAAGGAGAGAAGGAAGGAGAGAAGGAAGGAAGGAAGGAAAGAAAGGAAGGGAGGAAGGAAGGAAGGAAGGAAGGAAAGGAGGAAGGAGGAAAAGAGGAAGGAAGTAAGGAGAGAAGGAAGGAGAGAAGGAAGGAAGGAAGGAAAGGAGTAAGGACGAAAAGAGGAAGGAATTTAGGAGAGAAGGAAGGGAGGAAGGAAGGAAAGGAGTAAGGATGAAAAGAGGAAGGAATTTAGGAGAGAAGCAAGGGAGGAAGGAAGGAAGGGAGGAAGGAAAGGAGGTTTGAGTCCACCACTAATACAAATGTTACAACCCTGCATGTCGGTTTTTCTTTGACTGACACGACAGAATAAACTTCCCACCTGTAATCTTTTATAATCCCTGGCAGGGGTTATAATTATGAAATTTTGGGCAAAGGAAATAATCACTTCCTGTGGCTTGGCGTTGAGTCTCCTGTCTCTGCTTGTGGTGGTGCAGATGTAGCATCTTTTAAAAACAGGTTTTTCCATTACGGTGTGAATAGACCGAGGCACCCGAGGCTAAATGAGGCATGAAATCGTGATAATAGTTGGTGTAGAGAAATATTAGGGCATAAAAAAAACAAGATGGGGTGGTGTGTGCTAGTCTAACAAGAGAGGTTATAGACTCAGAATAAACAACCTTTATTTATTTATTTATTTATTACCCCCCCCCCCCCCCCTCTCAAAAAAGAAACCCCAAAATCTCCAGGGACTCAATAATTCTCCTTATCTGACAGCGACTCTTAATGCTGGGATGGTTTCCTGATCGCTCCAGCTCAACAGCACAGGAGGAAGGAGAGGAGGAAGAAAGGGAGGAAGGAAGGAAGGAAGGAAGGAAGGAAGGAAGGAAGGAAGGAAGGAAGGAAGGAAGGAAGGAAGGAAGGAAGGAAGGAAGGAAGGAAGGAAGGAAGGAAAGGAGGAAGGAAGGAAATGAGGAAGGGAGGAAGGAAAGGTGTAAGGATGAAAAGAAGAAGGAATTTAAGAGAGAAGGAAGGAAGGAAGGAAGGAAAGAAAGGAGTAAGGATGAAAAAGGAAGGAATTCAGGAGAGAAGAAAGGGAGGAAGGAGGAAGGAAAGTAGGAAGGAAGGAAGGAAAGGAGGAAAAGAGGAAGGAAGGAAGGAGAGAAGGAAGGCAGGAAGGAAAGGAGGAAGGGGGAAAAGAGGAAGGAATTTAGGAGAGAAGCAAGGAAGGAAGGAAGGAAAGGAGTAAGGACGAAAAGAGGAAGGAATTTAGGAGAGAAGGAAGGAAGGAAGGAAGGAAAGGAGTAAGGAGGAAAAGAGGAAGGAAGGAAGGAAGGAATTCTCCTCATTACAGTTTTTTTAACATCCCTCTCTTTCTCTTGTTTTCAGCTGATGTTTGGACGTTTCGGTCAGGTTGTGGAGAAGAAGAAGTCGATCACTCTTCAGGACATCAGTGCAGTAAGCAGACATCTATCTACCTGTGTCCCGTGTGTGTGTGTGTGTGTGTGTGTGTGTGTGTGTGTGTGTGTGTGTGTGTGTGTGTGTGTGTGTGTGTGTGTGTGTGTGTGTGTGTGTGTGTGTGTGTGTGTGTGTTCGGCCCACTTTCCTTCCTGTCTTTATTCCTCTCTTACTCCCTTCCTTCCATCTTTCCTTCCTTCATTCCTTTCTCCCTTTTATCTTTCCGCTCTGTCTTCTTTTCCTTCCTTCCTCCCTTCCTTCCATCTTTCCTTCCTTCATTCCTTTCTCCCTTTTATCTTTCCGCTCTGTCTTCTTTTCCTTCCTTCCTCCCTTCCTTCCATCTTTCCTTCCTTCATTCCTTTCTCCCTTTTATCTTTCCGCTCTGTCTTCTTTTCCTCCCTTCCTCCCTTCCTTCCATCTTTCCTTACTTCATTCCTTTCTCCCTTTCATCTTTCCGCTCTGTCTTCTTTTCCTTCCTTCCTCCCTTCCTTCCATCTTTCCTTCCTTCATTCCTTTCTCCCTTTCATCTTTCCGCTCTGTCTTCTTTTCCTTCCTTCTGTAATGAACTTGACCCAGACAGAGAGGACTCAATTGCGCTTCTCAAAGAATTTTAATAACAAAAAACGCTCCCAAGGAGGATAAAAATACAACAAAAAACACTCACTAGGAGGAGAGAAAAATACTCAAAGAACAAAACTCAAAACTTGACTTTCTACACTTGAAAAAACAGAACTCAAAACTTGGCTTTCTTACGCTGAATGACAGGAACAGGAGACAGACAAAAACGAACTGACAGCAAGCAAAGGGAGACAAGGACTATTTAAACATGAGGTAGGGGAACACAGGTGGAACCAATTAGGGGCGGGGTTAACAATCACAATGGAGGGAAAGCACACAAAGGGGGGAAGTCAGGATCTGAAATGAGAGGGGAGAAGGTGAGTACAAAATAAAACAGGAAGTGCATGACAGGACTGGACATGAGTGACTTGACTAAATAGAGACATACAGGACCCACACATGAACTAAACTAGACACGATCTGACACCACCATAATTAACAGATTTGACGAGACATAACAGTACCCCCCCCTCTATGGCCGACCCCTGACGGCCCAGGAACCCCTGAGTGATGGGCATAAAAGTCCCTGATCAGACCCTTGTCCACAATGAAACGTGAAGGGATCCAGGAACGCTCCTCTGGACCATAACCTTCCCAGTCCACCAAAAACTGTTTCCCACGGCCACGGTTGCGAACCGCCAAGAGCTTCCTGACAGTATACACAGGGCCACCCCCGATAATCCGAGGGGGCGGAGGAGGAGTGGCAGCCGGCACCAGAGCACTTTCTTTGACTGGCTTGACCTTGCTGACATGAAACGTGGAGTGGATCCTTAAAGACCTGGGAAGGCGTAGACGTACAGATACAGGGTTAATGACTTTTGATATGGGAAATGGGCCCACAAACCTGGGAGCCAACTTTCTGGAGTGGACATGGAGGGGCAAGTCTTTAGTGGCCAACCAAACCCTATGGCCAGGCCTGTAGGGAGGAGCCGGCTGCCTGCGTTTGTCAGCTGCCGCTTTCATCTTGGCTGAGCTCCGGAGGAGGACTCGCCGAGCACCGGCCCAAATCCGCCGACAGCGCCTGACCATGGCGTGAGCCGAGGGGACCACAATCTCCTTCTCACTGGCGGGGAACAGGGGAGGCTGGTAGCCGTTGACACACTGGAAAGGTGAGAGACCTGTGGCCGACGAGGGAAGGGTGTTGTGGGCATATTCCACCCATGTGAGGTGGTCACTCCAGGTGGTTTGGTTCTGGGAGACGAGGCACCGTAAGCACGTCTCAAGCACCTGGTTGAGGCGTTCAGTCTGACCATTTGACTGTGGGTGATAACCAGAGGACATGCTCACAGTGGCCCCAAGGAGCTGGCAAAACTCTTTCCAGAAGCTAGAGATGAACTGCGGCCCTCTATCTGAAACAACATCACTGGGAAAGCCATGGATTCGGAACACATTAGTCATCATGGCCTCTGCAGTCTCTTTGGCAGAGGGTAACTTGACAAGTGGAATGAAGTGTGCCATTTTAGAAAAGCGGTCAACCACCGTCAGGATGGTCGTATTACCTTTAGACGGCGGCAGTCCCGTCACAAAATCCATGGAGATGTGTGACCATGGTCGTTGAGGAACTGGCAGCGGGTGCAGCAGGCCCATTTGGGCCCGAGGTGATGTTTTATTCCGTGCACACACTGGACAGGCCGCCACATACTCCGAGACTTCCTTTTCCATGGCGGGCCACCAGAACCGCTGCTTGATCACATACATGGTCCGCTTGACGCCTGGGTGGCATGTGAGCAGGGATGTGTGAGCCCAGTGGATTACCTTGGAGCGTAATGACAAAGGGACAAACAACCGGTTTTGTGGACACTCACTCGGTGCTGGACTCGCATCATTTGCCTGCTTCACATCTGATTCTATCTGCCACGTCACCGCTCCAACCACACGGTTCAGTGGAAGGATAGGTTCAGGTTCTTTGGCAACAGGCTCAGGGTCATAAAGACGGGACAGAGCATCTGGTTTAGCATTTTGTGAGCCGGGGCGAAAGGATAACTTGAAATTGAACCTGTTGAAGAACAAGGTCCATCTAGCCTGACGTGAATTGAGTCTTTTAGCTTTCCTGATGTATTCTAGGTTCTTATGGTCTGTCCATACTAAAAATGGTTGTTCGGCCCCTTCCAACCAGTGCCTCCATTCCTCGAGAGCTGCCTTGACAGCCAACAGTTCCTTGTTTCCCACATCATAATTTCTTTCTGCAGGTGTCAACTTACGTGACAGATAGGCGCAGGGGTGCATCCTGTTATCCTTGGCGGATCTCTGGGACAACACAGCCCCAATGCCCTCATTGGACGCATCAACCTCCACCACAAACTGCCGTTGGGAGTCCGGAACTGTGAGGACAGGCGCTGTGGTGAATCTTTCTTTGAGGCACTGAAATGCTCTCTCGGCAGAGGGGTTCCACTGAAAAGGTATCTTGGTAGAGGTGAGTGCATGCAGAGGTGCGGCAACAGAGCTGAAATTACGGATAAACTTTCTGTAAAAATTGGCAAATCCCAGGAACTGCTGTACCTTTTTCCTGCTGTCTGGAATTGGCCAATTGGTCACAGCACTGACCTTAGCCGGATCCATCTGCAACCTACTGGCTGTGACAATGTAGCCCAGGAAACTAACAGTAGCTGCATGAAAGTCACATTTTTCCCCTTTGACGTAGAGGTGGTTCTCCAACAGCTTCTGGAGGACTTGACGAACATGAACCACATGCGACTCCTTATCTGGTGAGAAAATCAGAATATCGTCGAGGTACACAAACACAAAAATGTTCAAAAACTCTCTCAGAACATCATTCACAAACGTTTGGAAAACAGCTGGCGCATTGCATAGTCCAAAAGGCATGACCAGGTACTCGTAATGACCATTAGGAGTGTTAAAGCCTGTCTTCCACTCATCTCCTTCCCTTATCCTGATGAGGTGATAAGCATTCCTGAGGTCTAGCTTGGTGAAGACAGTGGCCCTTTGGAGCAGTTCAAAAGCAGATGTAATCAATGGTAGTGGGTAACGGTTCTTTACAGTAATGTCATTTAGGGGGCTATAGTCAATGCATGGCCTGAGTGAGCCATCTTTCTTACCCACAAAAAAGAAGCCTGCACCAGCGGGAGAGGAGGACGGACGGATTATTCCGGCCTTCAGTGATGAGGTAAGGTACTCATCCATGGCTGCTCTTTCTGGTCCAGAGATGGAGTAGAGACGCCCCTTGGGAATGGGCGCGCCAGGTAACAGGTCAATGGCACAGTCGAAGGGTCGATGAGGAGGGAGTGACATGGCCTTTGTCTTGTTAAAGACTTCTTTTAAGTCATGATAACATGAGGGTACATTCAATAGGTCTGGATAGTCGGAGTCAATGTCCCTGCTGAGTTCATTCCCTGGAATGTCAGTCTGCATCACCCGACTCTTTTTGCATGCATGTGCACAGTCTCCTCCCCACCCCTTAATTTCTCCTGAGCGCCAATCAATGTGAGGGTTGTGTTTTTTAAGCCATGGAAACCCCAAAATCAGTGGATGCTGCGCCGAGTCAAACAAATGAAACTGCATAATCTCGGTGTGGTCGTCTTTTAACGTCACCTGAATAGGTTCAGTGCAATGAGTCACTCTGAAGAGTAGGCGACCATCCAAGGCACTGGCAGTTACTGGATGGGTCAAAGGAACAGTCCTAACCTGGTTCTGTCGAGCTAGACTCCAGTCCATGAGGCTTTCATCTGCTCCAGAGTCAATTAAAACCCCATGAGTTACTGTCCGATTATTTATGGAGAGTTTTACCTGAGTCAGTTGACGAGGAGGAAATGCTGAGGTGAGCTTGCTCACCAACGCCCTCCTCATGGCTGGTGAGCTTGACCTTTTCCCTGGACAGGTGGCGAGTTGATGGCCTAGCTGTCCACAGTAGAAGCAGCACCCCTCTTGTAGACGACGCTGTCTCTCTTCTGTAGTAATCTTGGTCCTCCCCAACTGCATCGGCTCCTGCGATTCTTGGGGAGGCTGCATTCTCCCTGAACCCGCCGGCATGGGAGAAAAAGTGGCTCTTGAAGGTTGGACTCCTGTCGTGTAACCCTTGTGACCGGGAGGACG
>JAJDFG010001846.1:0-2500 GCA_021039105.1 Scomber colias | reverse complement strand
ACGGCTGCATCAGAGTACACAAAACCAAACATTGTCTTTTTCATAAACGCTGGTCTCTTTGAGGGAAGTGTCACCGCGTGTGTCCGACTGCTGTTTGGAAACTGCTGCTGGTTTTCATTCTCACTGTGGAGACAATCTTCTCTCCTGCGACTGCCAGTAACTAGCTGATAACACAGAAAACCTGACGTACAACACTGAGGCCCAGCGCTCTGTCTGTGTACTTCCTCCTGAATGTCAGTCACACATGACTTGAACCTTTTTGTCAGAGTGAAGTTTATTTCCCACAGGCCTGAGTACAAATCAAATCCTGCCTCCTTTTGCTTTTGGAGTCCTGGAGATGTGCTTTCCTCCTGACATCAGAACAATAAGGTGCCACTGCCCTCTGTAGACAATAAGAGATAACTGCAGGCGATTACTACCCTCAGAAACTCTGCAGATAATTCATCATCAGTCTTTAAATTGGCTGTTTAACGCTGTCAAGTTCACACTTCATTTTATTTTGAAGGACAGTGACAGCCACAGTCGCTACCTGCAGGAAATCAGGGTTTGCCTCACCTTCATTTCCTTTGATATTCATTTACACTTTTAGGTGCTTTTTTTTTCCTCGTGTGTTGAGTTTAACCCTCCTGTTGTCCTTGAGTCAAGGAAGGAAAGGAGGAAGGAAGGAAAGGAGGGAGGGAGGGAGGAAGGAAAGAAAGGAGGGAGGAGAGGGAGGAAGGAAAGGAGGGAGGGAGGAAATAAGGAAAAAAAAGGAGGGAGGGAGGAAGAAGGAAGGAAAGGAGGGAGGGAGGAAGGAAAGGAAGAAGGAGGAAGGAAAAGAGGGAGGGAGGAAATAAGGAAAGGAGGGAGGGAGGAGATAAGGAAGGAAAGGAGGGAGGGAGGGAGGGAGGGAGGGAGGAAAGAAGGAAAGGAGGGAGGAAAGAAGGAAAGGAGGAAGGAAGGAAAGGAGGGAGGAAGGACAGAAGGGAGGAAAGAAGGAAGGAAAGGAGGGAGAAAATAAGGAAGGAAATGAGGGAAGAAGGGAAGGAAGAAGGAAAGGAGGGAGGGAGGAAATAAGGAAGGAAAGAAGGGAGGAAAGAAGGAACAAAGGAGGGAGGGAGGAAGGAAAGGAGGAAGGAAGGAAATGAGGGAGGAAGGAAGGAAAGGAGGGATGAAGGAAGGAAAGGAGGAAGGAAGGAAAGGAGGAAAGAAGGAAGGAAAGGAGGGAGGAAGAAGGGAAGGAAGAAGGAAGGAAAGGAGGGAGGAAAGAAGGAAGGAAGGAAAGGAGGGAGGAAGGAAAGAGGGAGGAAATAAGGAAGGAAAGGAGGGAGGGAGGAAAGGTGGAAGGAAAGGAGGAAGCAAGGAAAGGAGAGAGGAAAGAAAGAGAGAAGGGGGTAAGGAAGGAAAGAGAGAAGGAGGTAAGGAAGGAAAGAAGGAGCAGTCAAAACGGACAGGGTCAATTTGACCCGGGAGGACGACACAAAGGGTTAATGTGCATCTTGAATTTCTTCTCAGACTCAAAGATGCATGTGTGATTATAATGATCTTGAATATCAAATGTACCGAAATCCCACCGCAGCCTATTAGTTCTGCCTAAAATCATAATTACCATTCAACTGTGTGTGTGTGTGTGTGTGTGTGTGTGTGTGTGTGTGTGTGTGTGTGTGTGTGTGTGTGTGTGTGTGTGTGTGTGTGTGTGTGTGTGTGTGTGTGTGTGTGTGTGTGTTTTCTCCACCACAGACACACAGAGGCAGACGAGCACGCCATTCAGCACTGTTTCTGCTACACTTCAACGGTCCTCACTTCAACTTTGGCTTTCCAGAAAGAACAGAAGCTCAAAGTGGAGTGCCAGGTATCGGAAATGCCCCCCCAAGCACACACACACACACACACACACACACACACACACACACACACATACACACACACACACACACACTTGTTTAGTAAAGTCAGGTTGTGGTGAGTTCATTGTAATTAGACTGCTGAAGAAAATGAAGTAAGGAAGAAGGAAGGACAGGAGGAAGGAAGTGAGGAAGAAGGAAGGAAAGGAGAGTGGGAGGAAGGAAGGAGGAAGAAAGGAAGGAAGGAAAGGAAAGAAGGAAGGAAGGAAAAAGGAATGAAATGAGGAAGGATGTGAAGGAAGAAGAAAGAAAAGGAAAGAAGGAAGGAAGGATGCAGGAAAGAAGAAAGGAAGGAAGGTAGGGAGGGAGGGAGGAAACAAGGAAGGATGGAGGGAGGGGAGAAAGGAAAAGAGGAAGGGAGGAAGGAAGGAAAGAAGGGAGGAAGGAAGGAAGGAAGGAGGGAAGGAAAGGAGGAAAGAAGGAACAATCAAAACAGACGGGGTCAATCACCTCTATGACCAGGAGACACACACACACACACACACACACACACACACACACCACACACACACACACACACACATATACACACACACTCACACACACACACTCACACACACCTGAGGCTGCCATTTAAAAAGACTGTTTCTCCACACAGGCGCTCTTACAAGTGGCCA
>JAJDFG010001845.1:17500-22500 GCA_021039105.1 Scomber colias | reverse complement strand
GGACGTCCGTCTAACTGGGGACAAAAGTGTCTCCAGGTGGTAAAATGTAGATTTTTTGGGTCAGTGTTTAAAGTTAGTCTGTAATGTTCCCAAAAGTGACTAAACCTGTGTGTGTGTGTGTGTGTGTGTGTGTGTGTGTGTGTGTGTGTGTGTGTGTGTGTGTGTGTGTGTGTGTGTGTGTGTGTGTGTGTCTGTGTGTGTGTGTGTTTTCTCTCTAATAGGAAACAAAGATCGACTGTGTTCGTGTCGCCACTAAAGGTAAGAAAATAGCAGTGTATTTTATTTTGAAAGGTGTTCACTATGATAAAGGATAGTTAGCCGTTAGCATTGTTAGCTGTAGTTTGACATCTGGACTGGAATGCCAGATTAGCAGCAGCAGCCAGTTCATTGTTTATAATGAGACACAGATGGCAGCTAGCTGTTGGAGCGCTAGGCTAATGGTTAGCACATAATGGCCCACAGATGGCTCGTCACACTGGATGCTACGCTAACACTGCGCTAACACCAGGCTAATGACTGCAACTCTATGAGTGTCCAGAGAGCCGTTAGCATCAGAGCTAAACAAGCTAAAACATTGTTATCACACAGACACAGACACACACCACACACGCGCACGCGCACACACACACACACGCACACACACACACACACACACACTCTTTTATTGGTGTACTGTTCTGGAGCCTAACGACATCAGATGCTGATTGGCTCGGCTCGTCCCTCAGCAGCTGTCAGTCACGCTGCAGCAGCCAACCAGATCTCCTGGGAGGATTAGAGTACCCCACAATGCCTTGCTGTGCTGACAGTGAGCAGAGCTGAGTGTGTCACACACACACACACACACACACACACACACACACACACACACACACACACAGACAGACAGACACTCACACACTGAATAACATGTACAGTCATATCTTTATTAAATAGATCATATTAAATTCAAATCAGAACAAATATGTTTGTATACATATATAAATATCCATATTATATATATATATTATATATACTAATATATATATAATATATATATATATACATATATATTATACATATAAATACCGTTACCGTCTTCTTGCCACTTATCCTGGTCGGGTCTCGGGGGCAGCAGCCTAAGCAGGGAAGCCCAGACTTCCCTCTCCCCAGCCACTTCGTCCAGCTCTTCCCGGGGGATCCCGAGGCGTTCCCAGGCCAGCCGAGAGACGTAGTCTCTCCAGCGTGTCCCGGGTCTCCTACCGGTGGGATGGGCCCTGAACACCTCACCAGGGAGGCGTCCGGGAGGCATCCTGACTAGATGCCCGGGCGTCCTCATCTGGCTCCTCTCAACGCGGAGGAGCAGCGGGTCTACTCCGAGCTCCCTCCAGATAACTGAGCTTCTCACCCTATCTCTAAGGGAGAGCCCAGCCAGCCAACGGAGGAAGCTCATTTCGGCCGCTTGTACCCGCGATCTTGTTCTTTGGGTCACTACCCAAAGCTCATGACCAGAGGTGAGGGTAGGAACCAAGATCGACTGGTAAATCCAGAGCTTTGCCTTTCGGCTCAGCTCTCTCTTCACCACGACGGATCTGTGCAGAGTCCGCATTACTGCAGACGCCGCACCGATCCGCCTGTCGGTCTCCCGCTCCATCCTTCCCTCACTGTGAACAAGACCCCGAGGTACTTGAACTCCTCCACTTGGGGCAGGATCTCATCCCCGACCCGGAGAGTGCACTCCACCCTTTTTCAGCTGAGGACCATGGACTTGGATTTGGAGGTGCTGATTCTCATCCCGGTCGCTTCACACTTGGCGGCGAACCGATCCAGTGAGAGTTGGAGGTCACGGTCTGATGAAGCCAACAGGACCACATCATCCACAAAAAGCAGTGACCCAATCCTGAGGTCACCAAACCGGACCCCCTCCACACCCTGGCTGCACCTAGAAATCCTGTCCATAAAGATTATGAACAGGATCGGTGACAAAGGGCAGCCCTGGCGGAGTCCAACCCTCACTGGAAACAAGTCCGACTTATTACCGGCAATGCGGTCCAAGCTCTGACACCGGTCATACAGGGAACGGACGGCCCGTATCAGGGGGTCCGATACCCCGTATTCCCGGAGAACCCCCCACAGGACTCCCCGAGGGACACGGTCGAATGCCTTCTCCAAGTCCACAAAACACATGTGGACTGGTTGGGCAAACTCCCATGCACCCTCAAGGATCCTGCAGAGGGTGTAGAGCTGGTCCACTGTTCCACGACCCGGACGAAAACCACACTGCTCCTCTTGAATCCGAGGTTTGACTATCCGACGGACCCTCCTCTCCAGCACCCCCGAATAGACCTTACCAGGGAGGCTGAGGAGTGTGATCCCCCTATAGTTAGAACACCCCTTCCGGTCCCCCTTTTTAAAAAGAGGGACCACCAACCCAGTCTGCCAATCCAGAGGCACTGCCCCCGATGTCCACGCGATGCTGCAGAGTCGTGTCAACCATGACAGCCCCACAATATCCAGGGCCTTCATCCACCCCCGGGGCCCTGCCACCAAGGAGCTTTTTGACCACCTTGGTGACCTCAGCCCCAGAGATAGGAGAGCCCACACCTGTCCCCAGGCCCTGCTTCCTTACCGGAAGGCGTGTCAGTGGGATTGAGGAGGTCTTTGAAGTATTCCTTCCACCGATCCACAATGTCCCGAGTCGAGGTCAGCAGTGCACCGTCCCCACCGTACACAGTGTTGACGGCGCACTGCTTCTCCCTCCTGAGACGCCAGATGGTGGTCCAGAATGGTGGGCTTGGCCTGCCGGTACCTGCCTGCTGCCTCCAGAGTCCCACAGGCCAAAAAGGTCTTATAGGACTCCTTCTTCAGCTTGACGGCATCCCTCACCGCCGGTGTCCACCAGCGGGTTTGGGGATTGCCACCACGACAGGCAGTGACCACCTTACGGCCACAGCTCCAGTCGGCCGCCTTAACAATGGAGGCACGGAACCCCCCTCCCCCCCCCAACCCTGAGGGGCAGTCCACCTTTTTCCAGCAGAGCACTATGGCCTCAGATGTGGAGGTATTGACTCTCATCCCGACCACTTCACCTGTAGAGTCCAACAGAACAACATCAACCACAAACACCAGAGGTGATTCTGAGGTCCCCAAACTGGACTCTCTCCTCCGGCTGCACCTTGAGACTCTGTCACATATTCAGGTTATGACAGGAACAGTTGTCATGGCAGCAGGGATTAAAGGTCAGATATGAGATCAACGCAGATCTGATGAGAATAGCAAAGACATAATAACAATATATAATGTGATATTCTACATTATTATCCCAACAAACACACACACAGAGCAGACATGTCAATAAATATCATAAAAATAAACATTACTGCATCTAATCCACTGAGTGAAGAGCTACTTTACTCCTGTATAAAGGATCAGAGACCAGGATCAGTCCTAATGGACCAGGATCTCACTGCAGAGACAGTGAACCCAGCTCTCAGGGTTCAGGTCCAGCTAGAAATGTAGAGTGGAAAAGCTCCATCTGACCACTTCACCTGTAGAGTCCAGCAGAACAACATCAACCACAGAAAGCAGAGAGGAGATTCTGAGGTCCCCAAACTGGACTCTCTCCTCCGGCTGCACCTTGAGACTCTGTCCTTGAAGATCACAAACAGGATCAGTCCCCCGCCTCCCCCGGTACACGGTCACAGCTCTACATATAAATATAATATACATACATATCAGACGTGTTAGCAGCAGTTATTGTTGGAGCTAACTGTTTCTTTTGTCTGAACTGCTGCTCTCTGCTTCTTTGATTACTAATGATTGATGATTGGTGATTGGTGATTAATGATTGGTGATTGGTGATTAATGATTGGTGATTGATTGGCTGATTAACGGGCTTCTCTTGCAGGTCTTCTTCCTGTTGAACTGAACAACTCTCTGCTCTCCTGTTTCAACACCTGTACGTTAAAAGCTCTCCATAGTCTGACTAGTTAATTATGCATTAAATAAAGATAATTATGCATTAAATAAAGATAATTATGCATTAAAGGAGAGTCGTTACAGGTTGATAACGAAACATCAGGAGAGCAGAAAGATGCATGTGACTAATATTCTGCTTCACTACAAACTGCTTCAACCTGTCTCTCTCTCCACCTGTCTCTCTCTCCACCTGTCTCTCTCTCTCTCCACCTGTCTCTCTCTCTCTCCACCTGTCTCTCTCTCTCTCCACCTGTCTCTCTCTCTCCACCTGTCTCTCTCTCCACCTGTCTGTCTCTCTCCATCTGTCTCTCTCTCTCCACCTGTCTCTCTCTCTCTCTCCCTCCACCTGTCTGTCTCTCTCCACCTGTCTCTCTCTCTCCACCTGTCTCTTTCTCCACCTGTCTCTCTCTCTCTCCACCTGTCTCTCTGCATGCCTTCCTGGATGAACAGCTGCTATAATCGTCACTCAGCTCACCACTCCGTATATTCGCGTGGCTCCAGCAGCTGGAGACAAACAGCTGACAGGTCAGACACACTTTACTGCTCTCTCTGGGTTCCTCTGGGTTCCTCTGGGTTCCTCTGGGTTCCTCTGGGTTCCTCTGGGTTCCTGCTCTTTGTTTGTTTGTTTACACACACAACAATCTTCAGACAGATACACAAGAGGAACAAAGATAGTTATTAAACATAAAGATATGAGTGAACGTATAGAAACTGTATAAGCAGAGTCTACATTATAAACAGCTGTAAGCAGGATCAAAGAGAAGTGATCTGGCTCTGTTCATACAGCTTCATATTAAATGTTAGTTTTAACTGGATCTAATATCTTACCAACCTTCAGCTTCAGTAAACGTCTCCCACCTTCATCATCATCATCATCACATGTGTCGTTTTAAAGGTCAAATATAATAAAATGTCTTTGATGTTATTGCACATGTGCAGTAATGGATCAGTAATGATCGCTGATCGGCCCTCTAGTGGACGCTGTCGTAATAACAGAGCAAGTCGTCTGCAAAACATAGACTTTAACTCCACAGAAGGCTCCTCTT
>JAJDFG010001845.1:7500-15000 GCA_021039105.1 Scomber colias | reverse complement strand
GGGACTGGTTTAACTGGTGTAACTGGGACTGGGACTGGTGTAACTGGGACTGGTTTAACTGGTGTAACTGGGACTGGGACTGGTGTAACTGGGACTGGGACTGGTGTGACTGGGACTGGTGTGACTGGTGTGACTGGGACTGGGACTGGTGTGACTGGTGTGACTGGGACTGGTGTAACTGTGACTGGTGTGACTGGGACTTGGTGGGACTGGTGTAACTGGGACTCGGACTGGTGTGACTGGGACTGGTGTAACTGGGACTGGGACTGGTGTAACTGGGACTGGTTTAACTGGTGTAACTGGGACTGGAGTAACTGGGACTGGGACTGGTGTAACTGGGACTGGTTTAACTGGTGTAACTGGGACTGGTGGGACTGGTGTAACTGGGACTGGGACTGGTGTAACTGGGACTAGTTTAACTGGTGTGACTGGCACTGGTGTGACTGGGACTGGTGCAGCTGGGACTGGGACTGGTGTAACTGGGACTGGTTTAACTGGTGTAACTGGGACTGGGACTGGTGTAACTGGGACTGGGACTGGTGTAACTGGGACTGGTTTAACTGGTGTAACTGGGACTAGTTTAATTGGTGTAACTGGGACTGGTGTTACTGGGACTGGGACTAGTGTGACTGGGACTGGTGTAACTGGGACTGGTTTAACTGGTGTAACTGGGACCGGGCGCTCTGATAGAATATTATAGTTTATATGAAATATTAACACAAAAAGTGCAATTAGTGTAAAACCAGAGTCGCAGCTTCACTTCTGCTGCTGTGGTACTGTAACACTAATATTACTGTATAGTGTTAAAGTATCCGTATGTAGATGGATAACATTACATCAAAGACACACACACACACATGCACACACTCACACACACACACACACACACACACACACACACACACACACACACACACACACACACACACTCAGTGACAGTGAAGATGAATAATGGAGCAGATTGCAGCAGTAATCACCATTAAACTGTATGTGGACCGACTTTATTCTCCAACATCAAACACACAACCCCGCTGGGACACACACACTAATATATACACAGCACACACACTTAAACACACACACACACACACACACACACACACACTTAAACACAGAGAGAAAAGCTTCTGTGTTTGGAGAACGTTGAAGATAAGAGAGAAATTTAGATGAAAGAGCGTTTTATTCTTTTTTTTTCCAGAGTCGCCTCGAGCAGAATGTCTTCAGGCTATAGAGACACATTTTTATAAAGTGTGTGTGTGTGTGTGTGTGTGTGTGTGTGTGTGTGTGTGTGTGTGTGTGTGTGTGTGTGTGTGTGTCTGACTCGTGTGTCGGGTCGATCGAGCTCTGATCTCTAACAGATATTAGAGAGCGAGCAGGAGAGGCGGTTGTTCGGTCTCTAATGAGCTTTTTAATGTTGACGGGGTGCGTTTGATTTCCACACTGTGACCAGACGCAGCTCGGACTCATTAACCGACAGGAAACCGATGCTTGAGCTCTGATTGGCTGCAGCGTAACCCACCAGCAGCTCAGAGGAACTAATTTGTTGTAGTATCACTACGCTGTCAGCAGCAATACGTCCTCAGAACCTTTATTTAAATGTTGATTTAACGGTTTCCTGGAAGCTTCTGTGATGAACTGTGATCATGTTTCAATCAAAGATATTACGTTTATTGTCTCGGATCATTCATGAATCATTAAATCACATTTCAGAAGTTTTGAAAGCAGGAAAGTTTCTGATTAAAAACAAAACCATCAATCGATTATTAATTCAGCTGCTGATTGGTCGGCTTAGAAGCAGGACGAGTTCATCACAGATCAAGTTTAATGCTGATAATTAAGGATCTGGGGTCAGAGGTCAGAGGTTCTGGGGTAGGCATGGGCCGGTATAAGATTCTGACGGTTTGATAACCTGAGGTAAAAATATCACGGTTTCACGGTTTTATGATTACGGCTATAAAATGTGATATTTTGAAATGTCTGTATTTAAAACCAAAAGAAAAATTGTTTTCCATTGAACGGTCTTTTATTTTTAGTAAATATGTATTTAAAATAAAAAATAATAATAAAATAAGTGCAGTCCTTTAACTGAGGCTAAACCTGCAGCTCAAGTCACGACATAAATTAATTATTTCTAGTGAAAAAAATGCAAATAAATACAATCACTGAACCTGTGGCTCAAGATCAGAACATAAATAAACACTTCTAAGATAAATATAAATAAATAAATGCAGCAGGAGTTTAAAACTGAATCTCAACAGTTTTTGGAGACTTGCTCATATAGGATGTATTTCCTCCTCACGCTGCTACTGTCCGTTACCTTCTTCCTTTGAGCCGCGGCCGTCTGTCTTTTTACGGTAGCCGAAGTATAAATACAGCCGACTTGGTCCTTTTAGACGGGAGGAAAGTTCGGGGGGCTCGCCTCCTTCAGCCATCATACAGCCTGCAGAGCTACCTGCTTGTAACAGCAACCGGAGTACGGGAGGGGTTGTACTTCACGCTGCAGCTGCACACGACCAGGGACCTCCACTCTCTCTCTGACCAGACGTCACATTGAGAACCCGCTCATACCCACAGACTGTATCATACCCACAGACTGTCTCATACCACAGACTGTATCATACCCACAGACTGTATCATACCCACAGACTGTATCATACCCACAGACTGTATCATACCCACAGACTGTATCATACCCACAGACTGTATCATACCCACCATACCACAGACTGTATCATACCACAGACTGTATCATACCCACAGACTGTATCATACCACAGACTGTATCATACCACAGACTGTATCATACCCACAGACTGTATCATACCACTGACTGTATCATACCCACAGACTGTATCATACCACTGACTGTATCATACCACAGACTGTATCATACCCACAGACTGTATCATACCACTGACTGTATCATACCACAGACTGTATCATCCCCACAGACTGTATCATACCACAGACTGTATCATACCCACAGACTGTATCATACCCACAGACTGTATCACAGACTGTATCATACCACAGACTGTATCATACCCACAGACTGTATCATACCCACAGACTGTATCATACCCACAGACTGTATCATACCCACAGACTGTATCATACCACAGACTGTATCATACCACAGACTGTATCATACCACAGACTGTATCATACCACAGACTGTATCATACCCACAGACTGTATCATACCCACAGACTGTATCATACCACAGACTGTATCATACCCACAGACTGTATCATACCCACAGACCCACAGACTGTATCATACCCACAGACTGTATCATACCCACAGACTGTATCATACCCACAGACTGTATCATACAGACTGTATCATACCACAGACTGTATCATACCACAGACTGTATCATACCCACAGACTGTATCATACCCACAGACTGTATCATACCCACAGACTGTATCATACCACAGACTGTATCATACCCACAGACTGTATCATACCCACAGACTGTATCATACCCACAGACTGTATCATACCGCAGACTGTATCATACCACAGACCCACAGACTGTATCATACCACAGACTGTATCATACCCACAGACTGTATCATACCCACAGACTGTATCATACCACTGACTGTATCATACCACAGACTGTATCATACCCACAGACTGTATCATACCACAGACTGTATCATACCCACAGACTGTATCATACCACAGACTGTATCATACCACACAGACTGTATCATACCACAGACTGTATCATACCCACAGACTGTATCATACCCACAGACTGTATCATACCCACAGACTGTATCATACCACAGACTGTATCATACCCACAGACTGTATCATACCCACAGACTGTATCATACCCACAGACTGTATCATACCCACAGACTGTATCATACCCACAGACTGTATCATACCAGAGACTGTATCACACCCACAGACTGTATCATACCCACAGACTGTATCATACCCACAGACTGTATCATACCAGAGACTGTATCATACCAGAGACTGTATCATACCACAGACTGTATCATACCAGAGACTGTATCATACCACAGACTGTATCATACCCACAGACTGTATCATACCCACAGACTGTATCATACCAGAGACTGTATCATACCCACAGACTGTATCATACCCACAGACTGTATCATACCACAGACTGTATCATACCCACAGACTGTATCATACCCACAGACTGTATCATACCAGAGACTGTATCATACCCACAGACTGTATCATACCCACAGACTGTATCATACCACAGACTGTATCATACCCACAGACTGTATCATACCCACAGACTGTATCATACCACAGACTGTATCATACCACAGACTGTATCATACCACAGACTGTATCATACACACAGACTGTATCATACCAGAGACTGTATCATACCCACAGACTGTATCATACCCACAGACTGTATCATACCCACAGACTGTATCATACCACAGACTGTATCATACAGACTGTATCATACCCACAGACTGTATCATACCACAGACTGTATCATACAGACTGTATCATACCCACAGACTGTATCATACCACAGACTGTATCATACCACAGACTGTATCATACCCACAGACTGTATCATACCCACAGACTGTATCATACCACAGACTGTATCATACCAGAGACTGTATCATACCCACAGACTGTATCATACCACAGACTGTATCATACCAGAGACTGTATCATACCAGAGACTGTATCATACCCACAGACTGTATCATACCCACAGACTGTATCATACCCACAGACTGTATCACAGACTGTATCACAGACTGTATCATACCACAGACTGTATCATACCACAGACTGTATCATACCCACAGACTGTATCACAGACTGTATCATACCACAGACTGTATCATACCACAGACTGTATTATACCCACAGACTGTATCACAGACTGTATCATACCACAGACTGTATCATACCCACAGACTGTATCATACCACAGACTGTATCATACCACAGACTGTATCATACCCACAGACTGTATCATACCACAGACTGTATCATACCACAGACTGTATCATACCACAGACTGTATCATACCCACAGACTGTATCATACCCACAGACTGTATCATACCACAGACTGTATCATACCCACAGACTGTATCATACCACAGACTGTATCATACCCACAGACTGTATCATACCACAGACTGTATCATACCACAGACTGTATCATACCCACAGACTGTATCATACCACAGACTGTATCATACCACAGACTGTATCATACCCACAGACTGTATCATACCACAGACTGTATCATACCACAGACTGTATCATACCACAGACTGTATCATACCCACAGACTGTATCATACCACAGACTGTATCATACCCACAGACTGTATCATACCACAGACTGTATCATACCACAGACTGTATCACACCCACAGACTGTATCACACCACAGACTGTATCATACCCACAGACTGTATCATACCACAGACTGTATCATACCCACAGACTGTATCATACCACAGACTGTATCATACCTCAGACTGTATCATACCCACAGACTGTATCATACCACAGACTGTATCATACCACAGACTGTATCATACCCACAGACTGTATCATACCACAGACTGTATCATACCCACAGACTGTATCATACCACAGACTGTATCATACCACAGACTGTATCACACCCACAGACTGTATCACACCACAGACTGTATCATACCCACAGACTGTATCATACCACAGACTGTATCATACCCACAGACTGTATCATACCACAGACTGTATCATACCTCAGACTGTATCATACCCACAGACTGTATCATACCACAGACTGTATCATACCACAGACTGTATCATACCTCAGGAACGGTGTGACGGAACATTTTAGTGGTTTTGAAACCGTGACTTTTTCATATCGTGGTAAACCTTGAAACCGGTAACCGGCCCATGCCTACTCTGGGGTTAATTAGCCGTTGATGGTCAGGTGTGATGATGTAATCAGGTGACAGTCTTTCACTCTTTCTGTTCTTCACGTTCACCTCGTCAACCAATCAGATGTGTCCCCTCCCCCCTCACACTTTGACACCTTGTGCCAGCCAATCACCGCCCTCCGTTCCTCCACCTCATAGACTGGTTTAACTCATCTGTTCTGAGACATTAATCTGTTCTTTTCCTTTTCTTTTCTTTCCCTCCATCTCACCCTCCCTCGCTCCGCCCCCCACCACTCAGACGGAGAAACTATCACTCCTACACTTACTACCTGTAAGTAACCTCTGACCTCTGACCCCTCACCCAACATCAACACCTGACCCCTGAGTGTGTGCTGCCTGTTTCTGTTCAATCTAAACTGATGACTTCTGACCCCAGTCCCCAGTCCCTCTGACCCCAGTCCCTTTGACCCCATACCCTTTGACCCCATACCCTTTGACTCCAGTCCCTTTGACTCCAGTCCCTTTGACCCCAGTCCCCAGTCCCTCTGACCCCAGTCCCTTTGACCCCATACCCTTTGACTCCATACCCTTTGACCCCATGCCCTTTGACTCTAGTCCCTTTGACTCCAATCCCTTTGACTCTAGTCCCTTTGACCCCATACCCTTTGACTCCAGTCCCTTTGACCCCAGTCCCTTTGACTCCATACCCTTTGACTCCAGTCCCTCTGACCCCAGTCCCTTTGACTCCAGTCCCCCTGACCCCAGTCCCTTTGACTCCAGTCCCTCTGACCCCAGTCCCTTTGACTCCAGTCCCTCTGACCCCAGTCCCTTTGACTCCAGTCCCTTTGACTCCAGTCCCTTTGACTTCATACCCTTTGACTCCATACCCTTTGACCCCATACCCTTTGACTCCAGTCCCTTTGACCCTATACCCTTTGACTCCAATACCTTTGACTCTAGTCCCTTTGACCCCATACCCTTTGACTCCAGTCCTTTTGACCCCATACCCTTTGACTCCAGTCCCTTTGACCCCATACCCTTTGACTCCAGTCCCTTTGACTCCAGTCCCTTTGACCCCATACCCTTTGACTCCAGTCCTTTTGACTCCATACCCTTTGACTCCAGTCCCTTTGACCCCATACCCTTTGACCCCAGTCCCTTTGAATCCAGTCCCCTTGACTCCATACCCTTTGACCCCATACCCTTTGACTCCAGTCCCTTTGACTCCAGTCCTTTTGACCCAATTCCCTTTGACCCCATACCCTTTGACTCCATACCCTTTGACTCCATACCCTTTGACTCCAGTCCCTTTGACCCCATACCCTTTGACTCCATACCCTTTGACCCCAGTCCCTTTGACTCCGGTCCCCTTGACTCCAGTCCCTTTGACTCCATACCCTTTGACTCCAGTCCCTCTGACTCCATACCCTTTGACTCCAGTCCCTTTGATTCCATACCCTTTGACTCTAGTCCCTTTGACCCCACACCCTTTGACTCCAGTCCCTTTGACTCCAGTCCCTTTGACCCCATACCCTTTGACTCCAGTCCTTTTGACTCCATACCCTTTGACTCCAGTCCCTT
>JAJDFG010001844.1:20000-25251 GCA_021039105.1 Scomber colias | reverse complement strand
GAGATACTGTGAGATAGTCTGAGATAGTCTGAGATAGTCTGAGATACTGTGAGATAGTCTGAGATAGTCTGAGATAGTCTGAGATACTGTGAGATAGTCTGAGATAGTCTGAGATACTTTGAGATAGTCTGAGATAGTCTGAGATAGTCTGAGATAGTCTGAGATAGTCTGAGATAGTCTGAGATAGTCTGAGATACTGTGAGATAGTCTGAGATAGTCTGAGATACTGTGAGATACTCTGAGATACTCTGAGATACTCTGAGATACTCTGAGATACTCTGAGATACTCTGAGATACTCTGAGATACTGTGAGATAGTCTGAGATACTGTGAGATACTGTGAGATAGTCTGAGATACTCTGAGATACTGTGAGATAGTCTGAGATACTGTGAGATACTCTGAGATACTCTGAGATACTCTGAGATACTCTGAGATACTCTGAGATACTCTGAGATACTCTGAGATACTGTGAGATAGTCTGAGATACTGTGAGATACTCTGAGATACTCTGAGATACTGTGAGATACTCTGAGATAGTCTGAGATACTGTGAGATAGTCAGATACTGTGAGATAGTCTGAGATAGTCTGAGATAGTCTGAGATACTGTGAGATAGTCTGAGATAGTCTGAGATAGTCTGAGATACTGTGAGATAGTCTGAGATAGTCTGAGACAGTCCGAGATACTGTGAGATAGTCTGAGATAGTCTGAGATAGTCTGAGATAGTCTGAGATAGTCTGAGATAGTCTGAGATAGTCTGAGATAGTCTGAGATAGTCTGAGATACTGTGAGATAGTCTGAGATAGTCTGAGATAGTCTGAGATACTGTGAGATAGTCTGAGATAGTCTGAGATAGTCTGAGATACTGTGAGATAGTCTGAGATAGTCTGAGATACTGTGAGATAGTCTGAGATAGTCTGAGATAGTCTGAGATAGTCTGAGATACTGTAAAATAGTCTGAGATACTGTGAGATACTCTGAGATAGTCTGAGATAGTCTGAGATAGTCTGAGATAGTCTGAGATACTGTGAGATAGTCTGAGATACTCTGAGATAGTCTGAGATAGTCTGAGATCGTCTGAGATACTCTGAGATACTCTGAGATAGTCTGAGATAGTCTGAGATAGTCTGAGATAGTCTGAGATACTGTGAGATAGTCTGAGATACTCTGAGATAGTCTGAGATAGTCTGAGATCGTCTGAGATACTCTGAGATACTCTGAGATAGTCTGAGATAGTCTGAGATAGTCTGAGATACTCTGAGATACTCTGAGATAGTCTGAGATAGTCTAATGTGACTTTTAGATCTATTAGACGCTGAACTGAACTACTCTGAGATAAACTAGCAGACGTCAGACAGGTCAACACTTTGTTCTCTTCATCAGAGAAACAAAAACCATATTTATAGTCACAGATGAAACATTCAGGAGTCTCTCTGTTGTTCATGTTTGGGAAATCTTAAGAGCAGAAATATCTTTATACAGGTAAGAAGAGGAAGATATTAACCCTTAAACAGACAACATGCACCAGGAGATACAGACTCTTTAAGCTTCGTGTTGTCCTTCCTTCCTTCCTCTGTCCTTCCTTCCTTCCTTCCTTCCTTCCTTCCTTCCTTCATCTGTCCTTCCTTCCTTCCTTCCTCAGATCTAAGTTTAGCTGTTAGGGTAAATGTTCCCTCCTTCTGTCCTTTCTTCCTTCCTTCACCTGTCCTTCCTTTCTTCCTTCCTTCATCTGTCCTTCCTTTCTTTCTTCCTTCCTTCCTCCCTCCCTCCCTCCTCCCTTTCCTCTCTCCTTCCTCCCTTCCTCCTTTCCTTCCTTCTTCCCTCCTTTCCTTCCTACCTTCCTTCCTTCCTCCCTCCTTCTTTTCCTTCCTTCTTCCTCCCTTGCTTCCCTTCCTTCCTCCTTTCCTTCCTTCTTCCCTCCTTCCCTTCCTACCTTCCTTCTTCCCCTCCTTCCCTTCCTTCCTTCCTCCCCTCCCTTCTTTCCTTCCTTCCTTCCTTACTTTAGGTGCAAATGACATAACTAGTAAGGCCTGTTTAAGGGTTAAATTTCAATAAACCACATGGACACTAAAAACCATCATTGACCCAAACACACACACACACACACACACACACACACACACACACACACACACACACACACACTAACAGAGACGTGCTGTAACTGGTTTTTCTTGACAGTGTGAATCTATAAATCTATAAATCGTGCCGACGTCGACATGCTTCAGTTTGATTTCACACACTCTGATACGTGCTGCTGAAACCGATCCATATCTTATCAGAGGAGCAGCGAGCTCAGGATTATCATTTCTTTCACAGGAGAAAGGAGGGAGGGAGGGAGGAAGGAAGGAAAGGAGGGAGGGAGGGAGGAAAGAAAGGAGGGAGGGAGGGAGGAAGGAAGGAGGGAAGAAAGGAAGGAGGGAAGGAAGGAAGAAGGGAGGAAAATGATACGTGCTGCTGAAACCGATCCATATCTTATCAGAGGAGCAGCGAGCTCAGGATTATCATTTCTTTCACAGGATTTAATAACATCTAGTAAACATGGAGCAGGTGAGATTTACAGGAGGAACACACCGGGAAGGAAACATGACTTCACCTTCATATCTATTTTAAACTCTCTTTACTGCTGCAGAGGAAGGAAGGAAGGCAAAAAAGGAGGGAGGAAGGAAGGGAGGAAAGGGAAGGAAGGAAGGCAAAAAAGGAGGGAGGAAGGAAGGGAGGAAAGGGAAGGAAGGAAGGAAAGACGGAGGAAAGAAGGAAGGAAGGTAGGAGGGAGGGAGGGAGGAAGGAAAGGAGGGAGGGAGGAAGGGTGGGAGGAAGAAAGTGAGGAAAGGAAAGAGGAAGGTAGGAGGATGGGAAGGAAGGAAGGAAGGACGGAAGGAAGGAAAGGAAGGAGGAAGGGAGGAAAGGAAAGGAAACAAGGAAGGAAAGGGGGGAGGAAGGAAGGAACGGAGGGAGGAAGGAAGGAGGGAAGGAAGGAAGAAGGGAGGAAAGGGAAGAAGGAAGAAAAGGAGGGAAGAAGGAGGGAAGGAAACATGACTTCACCTTTATATCTATTTTAAACTCTCTTTACTGCTGCAGAGGAAGGAAGGAAGGCAAAAAAGGAGGGAGGAAGGAAGGGAGGAAAGGGAAGGAAGGAAGGCAAAAAAGGAGGGAGGAAGGAAGGGAGGAAAGGGAAGGAAGGAAGGAAAGACGGAGGAAAGAAGGAAGGAAGGTAGGAGGGAGGGAGGGAGGAAGGAAAGGAGGGAGGGAGGAAGGGTGGGAGGAAGAAAGTGAGGAAAGGAAAGAGGAAGGTAGGAGGATGGGAAGGAAGGAAGGAAGGACGGAAGGAAGGAAAGGAAGGAGGAAGGGAGGAAAGGAAAGGAAACAAGGAAGGAAAGGGGGGAGGAAGGAAGGAACGGAGGGAGGAAGGAAGGAGGGAAGGAAGGAAGAAGGGAGGAAAGGGAAGAAGGAAGAAAAGGAGGGAAGAAGGAGGGAAGGAAACATGACTTCACCTTTATATCTATTTTAAACTCTCTTTACTGCTGCAGAGGAAGGAAGGAAGGCAAAAAAGGAGGGAGGAAGGAAGGGAGGAAAGATGGAGGAAAGAAGGAAGGAAGGTAGGAGGGAGGGAGGGAGGAAGGGTGGGAGGAAGAAAGTGAGGAAAGGAAAGAGGAAGGTAGGAGGATGGGAAGGAAGGAAGGAAGGAAGGAAGGAAGAAGGAAGGAAAGGAAGGAGGAAGGGAGGAAAGGAAAGGAAACAAGGAAGGAAAGGGGGGAGGAAGGAAGGAACGGAGGGAGGAAGGAAGGAGGGAAGGAAGGAAGAAGGGAGGAAAGGGGAGAAGGAAGAAAAGGAGGGAAGAAGGAGGGAAGGAAACATGACTTCACCTTTATATCTATTTTAAACTCATTTACTGCTGCAGAGGAAGGAAGGAAGGCAAAAAAGGAGGGAGGAAGGAAGGGAGGAAAGGGAAGGAAGGAAGGAAAGATGGAGGGAAAGAAGGAAGGAAGGTAGGAGGGAGGGAGGGGAGGAAGGGTGGGAGGAAGAAAGTGAGGAAAGGAAAGAGGAAGGTAGGAGGATGGGAAGGAAGGAAGGAAGGAAGGAAGGAAGGAAGGAAGGAAGGAAGGAAGGAAGGAAGGAAGGAAGAAGGAAGGAAAGGAAGGAGGAAGGGAAGGAAAGGAAAGGAAACAAGGAAGGAAAGGGGGAGGAAGGAAGGAACGGAGGGAGGAAAGGGAAGAAGGAAGAAAAGGAGGGAAGAAGGAGGGAAGGAAACATGACTTCACCTTTATATCTATTTTAAACTCTCTTACTGCTGCAGAGGAAGGAAGGAAGGCAAAAAAGGAGGGAGGAAGGAAGGGAGGAAAGGGAAGGAAGGAAGGAAAGATGGAGGAAGGAAGGAAGGAAGGAAAGACGGAGGAAAGAAGGAAGGAAGGTAGGAGGGAAGGCAAAAAAGGAGGGAGGAAGGAAGGGAGGAAAGGGAAGGAAGGAAGGAAAGACGGAGGAAAGAAGGAAGGAAGGTAGGAGGGAGGGAGGAAAGGAGGGAGGGAGGAAGGAAGGAAAGGAGGGAGGGAGGAAAGAAAGGAGGGAGGGAGGGAGGGAGGGAGGGAGGGAGGGAGGGAGGGAGGAAGAAAGTGAGGAAAGGAAAGAGGAAGGTAGGAGGATGGGAGGGAGGAAGGAAGGAAGAAAGGAAGGAAGGAAAGGAGTAAGGAGGAAGGAAGGTAGGGAGGAAGGAAGGAAGAAAGGAAGGAAAGGAAGGAGGAAGGGAGGAAAGGGAAAGGAAACAAGGAAAGGAAAGGGGGGAGGAAGGAAGGAAGGAAGGAAGGAAGAAGGGATGAAAGGAAAGAAGGGAGGTAGGAAAGAAGGACAGAGGAAAGAAAGAGAGAAGGAGGGAGGAAGGAAAGGAGGGAGGAAGGTAGGAGGGAGGGAGGGAGGAAGGAAAGGAGGAAAGAAGGTAGGAGGGAGGGAGGGAGGAAGGAAAGGAGGGAGGGAGGAAGGGTGGGAGGAAGAAAGTGAGGAAAGGAAAGAGGGAGGTAGGAGGATGGGAAGGAAGGAAGGAAGGAAGGTAGGGAGGAAGGAAGGAAGAAGGAAGGAAAGGAAGGAGGAAGGGAGGAAAGGAAAGGAAACAAGGAAGGAAAGGGGGGAGGAAGGAAGGAAGGAAGGAAGGAAGGAAGAAGGGAGGAAAGGAAAGAAGGGAGGTAGGAAAGAAGGACAGAGGAAAGAAAGAGAGGAGGAGGGAGGAAGGAAAGGAGGGAGGAAGGAAGGGAGGGAGGAAA
>JAJDFG010001844.1:0-7500 GCA_021039105.1 Scomber colias | reverse complement strand
GGCTATGGCGGTGGCTAAGGTGGTTGCTAAGGTGGTGGCTATGGTGGTGGCTACGGTAGTTGCTAAGGTGGTTGCTATTGTGGTGGCTACGGCGGTGGCTAAGGCGGTTGGCTAAGGCGGTGGCTACGGCAGTGACTAAAGGCGGTTGCTAAGGCAGTTGCTGAAGGCGGTTGCTAAGGTGGTTGCTAAGGCGGTTGCTAAGGTGTTTCCACTCTCATATCTCAGATGTGATTCAGCTCCAACATGTACAGATGTGATTTGAGAAGTTGAAAATTTGGAGTAAAGAAGGAGAAAAAGAAGTGAAATCCTGCTGCTATAAGTTAGTTTATGTAGAAGCTTTGGTTGCTAAGGGCTGTGTTCCATGGTTGCTAAGGGCCGTGTTCTGTGGTTGCTAAGGGCTGTGTTCCGTGGTTGCTAAGGGCTGTGTTCCGTGGTTGCTAAGGGGGGCCTTAAAGAGACAGGAGCTAAAACAGCCTGTTAACAGACAGAGGCTGAACTGAGCGGCTGCATAAAGGACCAGTAAAAGATAAATAAGGAGATTTTGTGTGTGTGTGTGTGTGTGTGTGTATTATTACCTGCGGGGGGGTCCCCAGTGGCTGAAGGCAGGAGTTTCCTCTCCCTCCCCCTCCTCTCTTTCAGGAAGATCACTGTAAACACACACACACAGAGACACACACACACACACACACAGAGAGACACACACACACACACACACACACACAGACACAGACACACACACACAGTGAGCTTCAGGTCTGAGCAGCGATGGCTCTGATTGGCTGCAGGTGAAGCAGGTGTCTTCTTACCTGTGGCCTCTGAGTGGTAGAGACGCTCCTCTTTGACTCCTCCTCTTCCTCCTCTCCCTGTCAGTCATCCTCCCAGACCTACACACACACACACACACACACACACACACACACACACACACACACACACACACACACACACACACACACACACACACACACACACACACACACACACACACACAGTGATTTGAATTAATTTAAATATAAAATAATTCACGTTTTACTCTAAAAATCTAAACCTGAAAAATAACTAATAACTACAGCTGTGACGTTCATGTAGAGCAGGGATGTCAAACTCATTTTCATTCAAGGGCCTCATACAAACCAATTTGATCTCATGTGGGCCGGATCATTAAAAAGATGGAGGGAAAGAAGGAAGGAAGGAAGGACATAAGAAGGGAAGGAAGAAAAGACAGACAAAAGGAAGGAGGGATGAAAGGTAGGAAGGACAGACAGAAGGAAAGAAGGAAGGACAGATGGAAGGAAGGAAGAAATGGAGGAAGGACACAAAGGAAGGAAGGAACGAAGAAAGGAAAAAAGATAGGAAGTACAGATGGAAAGAAGGAAAAGAAGACAGGAAAGAAAGTGGGCCGGACTGGTCCTGGCCCGCGGGCCGCATGTTTGACACCCCTGATGTAGAATAATGTCTTATACATATTCTCCTTTATGAAGTATCAATTAATATTTATTTCAACCTTTCACACAGGTTAGTGAGATTCAAACACAATAATTTGAGACTAATGAGACTAAAATACATTTAACACTAAAATTAAAATATTAAAATATAGTGAAATAAAAACTTGTATTAAAATAAAATGTCACTAATCTGTAACATGAAGCTGAGAGGTTTAGACAGTCTGTCACCAGCAGAGGGAGACAAAGGACTGATGAAAGATATAAGAGCAGGAACAGAGGAGGAGAGAGAGGAGGAGGAGGAGGAGGAGGGGGGGGGGAGACGAGGAGGAGGAGGAGGAAGAAGACGAGGAGGAAGAGGAGGAAGAAGACGAGGAGGAGGAAAAGGAAGAAGAGGAGGAGGAGGAGGAAAATAAGACGAGGAGGAGGAGGACAGAGGAGGAGGAAGATGAGGAGGAGGAGGAGGAAAATAAGAGGAGGAGAAGGAGGACAGAGGAGGAGGAAGATGAGGAGGAGGAGGAGGAAAATAAGAGGAGGAGGAGGAGGACAGAGGAGGAGGAAGATGAGGAGGAGGAGGAGGAAAATAAGAGGAGGAGAAGGAGGAGGAGGAGGAAGAAGAGGAGGAAAATAAGACAAGGAGGAGGAGAGAGAAGGAGGAGGAAGAGATGAGATAGATGAAGATCAGGTACTAACTCAGTGTCGGTGTCGGTCAGAGTGAGCTCAGAGTCGGCTTCACTTTCTCTGTAATCTGTAAATAAAAACATGAAATCAGTTAAAGATAAATTTATCTGCTTTCATTTTCAGTGAAAATAAACGTATGAATAACTTCACACATTCTTTTTTTGTGGACCCAGCATCAAATTTCTGCTTTTAATCCATTTAGAGAGAATATATTAGAGGATTATGGTAAAAATGTCTAAGTGGTGTAACCATAAAAAGTGGAAGGAAGGAAGGAAGGAAGGAAGGAAGGAAGGAAGGAAGGAAGGGAGGAAAAGAGGGAGGGAGGGAGGGAGGGAGGGAGGGAGGGAGGGAGGGAGGAAGGAAGGAAGGAAGGAGAATATATTAGAGGATTATGGTAAAAATGTCTAAGTGGTGTAACCATAAAAACTTTGGAAGGAAGGAAAGGAAGGGAGGGAGGAAGGAAGGAAGGAAGGAAGGAAGGGATAAAGGAAGGAAGGAAGGAAGGAAGGGATAAAGGAAGGAAGGAAGGAAGGAAGGAGAATATATTAGAGGATTATGGCAAAAATGTCTAAGTGGTATAACCATAAAAACTTTGGAAGGAAGGAAGGAAGGAAGGAAGGGGGGAGGGAGGAAGGAAGGAAGGGAGGGAGGGAGAAAGGGAGGGAAGGAGGGAGGGAGAAAGGGAGGGAGGGAGGGAGGGAGAAAGGAAGGAAGGAAGGAAGGAAGGAAGGAAGGAAGGAAGGAAGGAAGGAAGGAAGGAAGGAAGGAAGGAAGGAATGACAAAAGGAAAGAAGGAAGGAAGGAAGGCAGGTAGGAAGGAAGGGAGGAAGGAATGACAGAAGGAAAGAAGGAAGGAATGACAGAAGGAAGGAAGGGAGGGAGGGTGGCAGGTAGGAAGGTAGGAAGGAAGGAAGGAAGGAAGGAATGACAGAAGGAAGGAAGGGAGGGAGGGTGGCAGGTAGGAAGGTAGGAAGGAAGGAAAGAAGGAAGGAATGACAGAAGGAAGGAAGGGAGGGAGGGTGGCAGGTAGGAAGGTAGGAAGGAAGGAAGGAAGGAAGGAAGGAATGACAGAAGGAAGGAAGAGAGGGAGGGTGGCAGGTAGGAAGATAGGAAGGAAGGAAGGAAGGAATGACAGAAGGAAGGAAGGGAGGAAGGAAGGAAGGAAGGAAGGGAGGAAGGAAGGAAGGAGAATATGAAACACCATATCAACTAGTTTATGATCTTACATCCTTCCTTCCTTCCTTCCTTCCTTCCTTCCTTCCTAACACCATATCAACTAGTTTATGATCTTACATCCTTCCATCCTTCCTTCCTTCCTTCCTTCCTTCCTAACACCATATCAACTAGTTTATGATCTTAGGAAGGAAGGAAGGAAGGAAGGAAGGAAGGAAGGAGACACCATATCAACTAGTTTATGACATTATAACTTTTATATTTCTCACCTAGCAGCAGGTTTCCTATCGACACCATGTTATCCTGACCTCCTCTCTGCTCCTCCTGTCCTCCTCTCTGCTCCTCCTGTCCTCCTCTCTGCTCCTCCCTGTCCTCCTCTCCACGCCTGAAAGAGAAACACCCGTCACATTTCATCATCATCATCATCATCATCATCATCATCATCATCATCATCATCATCACAGCTCCTCAGACTCACCTCCTCTGCTCCCTCCTTCCTGGGCGGAGGAGGCGCGCTTCCACTCCTCCCACGACGGAGGAGCTTTTCTAGGAAGGGAGCTCATCCTCTCCTCGACTCTGTCCTCCATCTTCTTCATCTGTAGTATCTCCTCCACCTCCTCCTGCACCTCCTCCAGCACCTCCTCGTCCACAGCCATCTCTCTGCCCTCCTCCTCCTCCTCCTCCTCCTGCTGCTCCTCCTCCGCTGGCAGCAGGTCGGAGGTCACAGAGGAGGAGGTGGTGTATCGAGGCAGACCTCCATCTAGGATCAGCTCTGGCTCCTCCTCCCTCTCCTTCTTCTTCTTCTAGCTGCAGGTCGGCTGGCAGGATGGAGCCCGTCACCGAAACCCTGAGACACACACAGAGGTCAAAGGTCAGAGGTCAGAGGTCACAGCAGCTCTGAATCTGATCCAGGCAGGGGGAGTTCTGGTCCTCTGAAATGAGGCCAACCAGGAAGTAACTTAGAGCTGCATTCTATCAAAAGGCCACCAGGGGGGCGACCGTCTCTATACAAGTCAATGGAGAATTCACCAACTTCTCACTTGATTTCTAACCTCAGTAAACGTTTTCAAAATGTGTTTATGGTCTCAATCACTAGTTTAAAGCCTTCTTCAATGCAGTATGATGTTCATTTGGGACATTTTGGCCTCCCTGATTTTATATGTGACGATAAAGCAGGGTATGCATTAGGGCGTGGCTACGTCCCTGATTGACAGGTTGATTGACCAATGTCCTCGAGATCCAGCCCTCGTAACCATAGCAACCTCCCCCGCTCCGCCCATGGCCCCGCCTCATGCCCATATAAGTAGAATCCGTGTTTTTATTTTTCCCAGCATGCACCTGAAATTTTCAAGATGGCGCTGCCTAGATTAGAAACTATTGGCTTCCGAGCAGCAGTCCACAAACCAATGGGTGACGTCACGGATGTTACGTCTGTTTCTTCTATACAGTCTGTGATCTGAAGCCATGATGATGAAGGAGCAGACGTCAACTCTCACTGCAACTTTCAGAGCAACTGTTTTATGTTTTAAACCTCTTTGTGTGTTCAGACTGATTGACTTTAATTTAATGCTCTATCATTATCATTATTATTATTCATTGCACAGCAGTATAATTAACTTGTGTGTCTCCTGTGGCTGATAATACATAAAATACAGCAAGAGAGAATAAAGAGAGAGAGTATGGAGAGAGGGAGAGAGAGTATGGAGCCCCCTGGTGGTAGAAAGGTTACCGTGCATACTACATAATCACAGTGTCCCCTGGTTTGAATGCTGCAGGTCTCTCTATCTCTCTGTTTCCTGCCAGCTTCTACTGTATATAAATAAAGGCAAAAAAAAGCTCAAAAATAAAGAGAGAGAGAGAGAATATAAAAATGGCATTAATAAATACAGATGCAGTATAAATATAGAAGTAAGAGCATTAGTTAAAGTCTTAATGGCTCATTAAACACAGTAGATGACCTGAGAAAGTAAAGAAGAAGAGTTTGAATTTGGGATTTAGAAAAAGAAAGAAAGAAAGAAAGAAAGGAAGGAAAGGAGAAAGCAAGGAGGAAGAGGAGAAAGCAAGGAAGGAAGGAGGAAGAGGAGAAAGAAAAGAAGAAAGGAGGAAGAGGAGAAAGCAAGGAGGAAGAGGAGAAAGCAAGGAAGGAAGGAGGAAGAGGAGAAAGGAAGGAAGAAAGGAGGAAGGGGATAAAGCAAGGAGGGAAGGAGGAAGAGGAGAAAGGAAGGAAGAAAGGAGGAAGGGGATAAAGCAAGGAGGGAAGGAGGAAGAGGAGAAAGGAAGGAAGAAAGGAGGAAGGGGAGAAAGCAAGGAAGGAAGGAGGAAGAGGAGAAAGCAAGGAGGAAGAGGAGAAAGCAAGGAGGGAAGGAGGAAGAGGAGAAAGCAAGGAGGAAGAGGAGAAAGCAAGGAAGGAAGGAGAAGAGGAGAAAGCAAGGAGGAAGAGGAGAAAGCAAGGAAGGAAGAAAGAAAGAAAGAAAGAAAGAAAGAAAGAAAGAAAGAAAGAAAGAAAGCAGGTTCTGATATAATAACCTGCACTGAGAGCTGCAAGATGAAGACACACCAAAAGAAAAAGAGGAAACCTGATTCTCTGTTTCATCAGTGCAGAGGATCATGCTTTTATGTTTTTAATGCTTTTATCTTTTTAATGTTTTAATGTTTCTTTTATGGAGATTAAAAACCTGATCAGCAGAGAAAGAGAAGAAAGAGAAGAAGAAGAAGAAGAAGAAGAAGAAGAAGAAGTGAAAGTGAAAAAGCTGCAGCTCGCACTAAATCTAAAAACTTGCCTCACTTTGAACATTAGCCTTCACATCTCTGAACACATAAAGGTTTCCTCCAACTCCCCAAAGAGCCTCGCTCAGCAGATACTGGGGGGGGGGTTTCCTGTTCTTAACATTACAATGCAGACATTAGCTCGCGCTGGGAAATATTAATGACATCACTTAGGCTAATTTCCATCCACGCGGCCTCATCGTCAAGGACTCTGCTCCTCTCCTTTTTAAATTGGGGCCGGGACGCGGGCCCATCTCGGCCGTTATAATGGAGGCGAGGAGCGGAACCGCGTCACGCTAACAGGATGTTCTGCAGACTGATGTGTATTGGCCGTGACTGCCGAGACACATATTCATAAGATTTAAAGACGCTGTCATTTAATATGTGAGCCATTAGACGATGAGGACAGGCGGCTGCTTCTGACTCTCTGCTGAGCTTCAAACTAAGAGAAGAGAAGCTCCATCACTCTGCTGCTGCTGCTGCTGCTGCTGCTGTCACCTGGGTGAAGGGTGGAAGGTTTAACCCTCCTAGTGTCCTCAAGGAAGGGAGGAAGGGAGGAAGGAAAGGAGGGAGGGAGGAAGAAGGGAGGGAGGAAGAAGGAAGGAAAGGAGGGAGGAAGGAAGGAAGGAAGGGAGGGAGGAAGAGAGGAAGGAAGGAAAGAAGGACTCCATCACTCTGCTGCTGCTGCTGCTGCTGCTGTCACCTGGGTGAAGGGTGGAAGGTTTAACCCTCCTGGTGTCCTCGAGGCAAGGAAGGAAGGGAGGGAGGGAGGAAGGGAGGAAGGGAGGAAGGAAAGGTGGGAGGACGGAAGGAAGGGAGGAAGAGAGGAAGGAAGGAAAGAAGGACTCCATCACTCTGCTGCTGCTGCTGTCACCTGGGTGAAGGGTGGAAGGTTTAACCCTCCTGGTGTCCTCGAGGAAGGGAGGAAGGGAAGAAGGGAGGAAGGGAGGAAGGAAGGAAAGAAGGACTCCATCACTCTGCTGCTGCTGCTGTCACCTGGGTTTAACCCTCCTGGTGTCCTCAAGGAAGGAAGGGAGGAAGGAAGGGAAGGGGGAAGGAAAGGAGGAAGTAAGGAAGGGAGGGAGGGGGGAAAGGAGGGAGGAAGAAGGAAGGAAAGGAAAGGAAAGGAGGGAGGAAGGAAGGGATGAAGAAGGAAGGAAGGAAAGGAGGGAAGGGAGGAAGAAGGAAGGAAGGAAAGGTGGGAGGACAGAAGGAAGGGAGGAAGAAGGAAGGAAAGAAGGAAGGAAAGGAAAGGTGGGAGGACGGAAGGAAGGGAGGAAAGGAGGGAGGAAGGAAGGAAGGAAGGGAGGAAGAAGAAAGGAAAGGAGGGAGGCAGGAAGGAAATGAGGGAGGAAAGGAGGAAGGACTCTGCCGAAGGAGAATTTAACTTTATAACGTTGATTACAGTAAATATAGATTCATATATATTGACCTTAAA
>JAJDFG010001843.1:0-25253 GCA_021039105.1 Scomber colias | reverse complement strand
GGAAATTAATTCCTCTTTAATACCCGGCACTAGACGACACTTCCACTATCACAGCTTCCTCATGTCCGGAGGGTTAGTCCAATTTGCCATCATTTCAAAACAACACAAATATGTAAACAGCTTAGAAAATATGCACACACGCAAAAAATTTAAAAAAAGGAAAAAAAAATCCAAAGCATTTGTTTCCACAGCGCTGTTTTTTTTTCATCACTCCTCTGCAGTGCAAAAAATAAAAATACGAGGAAAAAAATACAAACAAAAAAAACAATAAATAGACTTCCTCTCTTATATATTTCTGTGTTTAAGTATATACATATTTATATATAGTATTTATGATCGGTCTCTACATGAGCACACAGCTCTTGGCCCGGTCCTTCCTCATGACCGGGGGCTGGTCGATTTGCTCAGTCCGGCCCGGCAGGGGCGGCAGAGGGAGCTGCGACACCCGCTTCAGCCCCCTGCGGGAACTGCTGCGTTTTAGCTGCGGCTTGTGTGGCCTCCGCACCGACGCCACCGTGGTGATGTGGAACACGTCTCGAACACTGTTCTCGGAAACCTTGGAAGTGCACTCTACGTAGGCCACCGCTCCAATCTGTCGACCTATTGTGCTGCCCTGCAACACAGAGAGGCAAATGTAGATGTTTAGAGATGTTTGCAACACCTTACTAGCAAAAAAACATGAGCCTGTACAACTTTTGACATCTTCACAATGCATTACTCTTCTTCTCCTTTCAGCAGTTTTCAATAGTTTTGTATTGAGCTTATTTTCTAATAGCACTCTCTTGTATCCTCACCCTTTTAGTGGTTATGTTGGACATGAGTTTACTCCACATTAAGGTGCTGTGTTAAATCTAATGATATGAATCCCATTCTTCATTGTACACTGGAATTAATAAGCACCACATTTCAACAGCGAAAGTCCCATGCTCTCAAAAGAGCAGCACATCTGAGACAAACATGTTGATCTCGTCTGTAGAGTGAATGTCAATGATCTAAACATGTCTGGAGACAGACGAAGCTCCTCCATCTGAAGCATGAATTATGCAGATGCTCCGACTTATCAGTCTGTGGTAACAGCAGCAGCACAGAGCCCACCGGGCCAGTGTTGACATGGTCTATGGAGCTATTTAGAGTGAAGAGACTTAACTCTTACAGAACTCATCCAGTACTAGAGCTCACCCCTGAGTAATGTTACAATACACCCAGTTAATTGAGACTGTAAATTGTTTGCCTGAGATCAAATCAGAGTCAAATTTAATTTCAAATTCCCTCTGTGTCTCAGTACGGTGTGGTCTCTTCTCTTGTTTCATGATCAGACTTTAAACCCACATTCTCGTAGGATCAACACAAGCAAAGGTTGTAACAAACAAGATAGGACTGCATGTCCCATGACCCTAAAATCTCATGCTCTCCAACACAGAGAGCGCTTTTCATCCGCAGTGGATGTGGTTTGATTTTTATCACGGTTGTGCAATGAGCCACATATAAGAAGCAATGAAGTTCTCATTAGGTGGAACGGCAGATTTAGATTCAGGGGTGGATGTGGTGGTGGAAGGAGAGGGGGGGGGGGCCTGAGGTAAAGATTGTCGTGACAAGCGGAAAAGCTCGATCGGATCTCAGGCAGATTAGTGCGGAAACGTCTGGAGTTCACCCAGTGGTCACTCCTCACTGACTCCTCAGCTGTGTTGGAATTCAATTTAAGATCAACAACAGGATAGCAACAGAGGCTATTGGATTAGAGCACCAAAATGTTTATTGTGCACAGCTTGAGCATCTGCTGTGTGATACACATTTTCTGGCTATGTTAGCGAGACAAACAGTAGCTGCCTCAGATGAAAACTGTGACTGAGGAGTAAAACAATAGTTTAATGTAGGCCTTTCTAGTTATTTTACATTAGCTCTGCGGTTTGCCAATCCATCTTTTGTTAATGTATCTTACTTACATAAACTGTCTGTGTTTCAGTTGCTGATTTTTTATTTATTTATTTTTTTGGGGAGGCTGCATGCTTTTAGCCTCCTGCAAGCTCTCAGACAGCGGAGTAGAAAAAAGGCTCCTTTGTTCTGAGGGCTTTTGTGTGTTGGTGAAAAAGCCCCTCCACTTTCAGTATGTCCAACACGGGAGCACACAAAATGAACACGCTAAAAGCTGATTAAAATTCACAGATTTACAGAACAGTTTATCATCCCCTCCCTCTTCTCCCCATCCCCTTGGCTTAGAGGTCATGGCGGTATGCAATAAAAGGGCTCACTCATTTGTCAATGTCCGTTTTTCTATTCATCCTGCATTTTGAAAATCCCTATATCTGCATGAATATTTCATTTCGGGGGGAAAAAATATGTCCCTAGATATAAACTCTACCAACCACCTCTGCCTCTCCGTCTGCCTTTGCCATACGCAACCTTACATCGTCTGTCAGCAAATTTCGGTCAATACGCCAACCCCAGCAACATGTCCCCGAGGGGTTTCACACACACAGCTCTTATTCTGCTGCAGTTGATTGTGTTGCATGAGCCTCCTCTCACACTCCCTTCCTGTGGGACTTTACCAGAGAGGAGATGCCACTGCTGATCCTAGATGGAAAAATTGCATATTATTGCTGGATTGCTTTCTAATTTCTTTTCTGCATCCGCTGTTGTTTTTAAAGCTGACTTCCTTCCCAGGGCTTCTTCTAAGTCCCTCTCTCATTATCCATCCCGACCCTTTCTCCTCACATATCCATCACGCGCTGGTTCTCACCTGCTCGTGGGTGACAGGGATGAGTCGCTGCTTGGAAAGTTCCCTCAGGGTGTTGACGTCTGTCCTCATGTCCAGTTTACAGCCAACCAGCACCACTTTGGCATTGGGACAAAACTCCTGCGTCTCTCCTTGCCACTGTGGAGACATGAACGGGCAGAGAGACAGAAAGACATCACTGATAATGCCAAATACTGGAAAGGACAGTGAAGAGCTGTCTGATGTGACTAATGAGCTACTGAGATACAGTGATAACCTTTGGCTTCTGACACCTGAGCTTAGGGAGATTAATGCTGTCTTAAAGGCAGACATTTGTCAGGTTAAAGAGTCAAAGGGAAAATGCAAAGGTCTTACATGTAGATTTGCAACAATTCAATTAGTTGCCAAGTATTAAAATAATCACCAACTATTTTGATAATCAGAGAAAAAAAAGTCCAAATTCTCCCGTTCCAGCTTCTTCAATGTGAATATGTTCTGGTTTATTTAGTCTTCTATAATAGTAAACAGAATATTTGGGTTGTGGACTGTTTGAAGACGTCATCTTGAGCTTTGGGAAACAGTGATCAACATTTTTCAACTGATATTTTAATCAACAAATTGATCAATAATGAAAATACTTGTTAGTTGGAGCCCTACTTACATGTATATAAGAGTTTCTTTTAAATTGTTTAATCTAATAATGCCAGCATTACTGACATTGAGGTTCATCCATTCATACACCCAAAGAAATGTATCAATTGGTTGACCAACATAAAACTAATTGGCTTTTCTGATAGTTGTTCAAGTTGTTTATTAAGCAGAAAGCCAAAGATTTGCTGTTCACATAATTGTTGATTTAATATCTCTGGATTTTGAGCTAGCTTATGGATAAATGGCAATTTGAAGATGTTGCCTGGTTAGCTGTGGTGGTGTGTTGTTTAGCTGTATTTGTGAGTTTCAGCCTAATAACGTATAACTCACTTTTGATATGTATAAGGGGGGACCCAAAAATTCCCGGAAGCCATGGACAGTACATAGAGAATAGAGTATACTTATTGGGTTTACAGCTTGGTAGTATATTCTTACAGCTTAGTGAAACTAAAATCGGAATTGAAGGGGAGATTCGCCACTGACGAAGAAGTCCAGGAAGGAGGATTTGGACACAGTGACAAAAGATGACTACAGGAAATGTTTCTAGGAATGGGAGAAATGGGACAAGTGTATCGCATCTCAATGAGAGTACTTTGAAGGGGATTAGAAAGGTACGACTGAAAGATTTATAATGACAGTTTTTTTTTTTTTTTAACAATTCCAAGATTTTTGTGGCCCCCCTTATATAGCAACACTGTTGTTATAAAGGCAAACCATATTTTTTTCATAATCCCATGCACTGTTGACTGCTTCACTGTGAAATTAAACTTTCATTACACAAGCTAAAGAACCATGTGAGAACATAACAACTTTATTCATGCCAGCTTGGTTCAGGTTTCTGCAGTACCTGAAGTACTTTCTTCACACTGTCACCATCAACAAATCTATTTTCAGGTTCCGCTCTGAAAAGGTTGAGCAGTCTTCCTTTTAAAATCACCTTGAGATTAAATGTCATTTCTGAAACTCAGCTGCACTAACACAGTTTCTTCTTTCTGCGACATAAATACACAGCAGTAGCCGACAGCCCTGAAATACTCCACATGCCATGTGCAGAATGTCAGGGTGTCCATTCATCCTTTGTGTAGATAACAACCTTTGACCTTTTAAGCCCATCCCTATCCTGCCAATAACATCCAATCAAAAGCTTTGATTGTTTAACCCACTCTCCTCCCCAGCTGTCATCCAGCAACCTTGGTAACCTGCTTGTCCCTGGAGGTCAAGAGTCTAATTTGAGATGGCGATTGTCCAATAGGTTTTCCATGTGCCGCTGAATTTCAGAGATTACCAGGGCGACAGCTAGGTGTCAGAGGTCATGGCGACCCCCTGCCAAGGGATTCATGGGAAAATCAAAAAGCCTGACGGCACCTCTGCTTCCCCCTGTTGACTGGGTGCACTGAGGCTTGTGAGATATTTGTGGGTTAAAAAAAGGTGTCTCGGGTTAGATCTACAAAGTCTTCAGGGGTATTTTAGGAACTCCCTTCAGACCACTAAACACGTCAACAGGCCAGCCGTGAGAACTGCCTGTGGCCCACAAGGAGCACAGTTCAAAGGCAAACACACAAACACATGGCTTCAAGATGAGAGACCACTAACAGGCATAGGCCTGTTTTACATGACACACATGCACGAAAACAAAGCCATTAAGATGGGAGTTTCTACATACAGTAACAGTCAAAAGTTTGGACACACTTTCTCATTCAACGGAATGGGAAGGTGTGTCCAAGCGTTTGACTGGTACTATATACAACAGGGATTTCACAGTATGTGTGGCAGTCTGCCACTGACTGTAAAAACAAGACCATGACCACAATCCCGCCTGGCCAGGCCACCACCCCAATCTCAACCTCAGTGTCACACCATCTGGCCAAATGTTGAGCCTTTAACTCAGTCTTAAAATTTTAAATGCCAACAGAAATGTAATTTCTACTACTCAAGCTCAGCATAAGTGAACAGGCTCTGCAACAGCTCCTCTTTGATATGGCTGGTGTGGCTAATTTGCGTAGCTGATATTCTTCTCTAACCCACCAAGCTGCAAAGCCTCATTTCTTATTCTTTACTCTGACCTTCCATTCTTCAGAGGAATGAGGGTCAAGTATCTATAGACATTTTGATGAGATAAAGGAATAGAAGGCTCTAACCTTTGTGCTGATTTGCTCTATTGTTGAGCCATAAAGCCATGCAGGCTGCTGGCACAGAAATCTGAGCAGATACAAAATGCTGATCAGGAAAGAAACTGATTTTTTCCCAGTTAGTTCTCCAGTGTCACAGCAAATATCAAATGCTGATCTGAAGTGTTGAGAGGAGGAATTGAAATAGAAAAAAAACAAAACAAATAAAACCCCACTGACCTTCTTTATGACACTGTCCAAAGTCTCTGGGCGGCTGATGTCGAAACAGATGAGAACTGCATCAGAATCAGGATATGCCAGTGGCCTCACATTGTCATAATAAGAGGAACCTGCGGACACACAATAACATATGGCATGAGGTCATGGTGTCTTCTGAGTAATTCCTGTGTGTACTTGTTTTTAACCTGATTTAACCCCATGAGGCTCCGCGTCCCAACCATATGGCTCATTCTGTCAATTAGAAACATACTGCACATGTAGGAAAGGTGATCTAGAGGTCATTATTACATGTATATCCCATTAAAGCAGTGGCTGTGACATGAACTTGGACATACTGCAGCTTGAATGCGCTCTCCAGATTCAAATGAGTCCTGATTTTAACAGTTGTGCTGTGCACATATTTGAGTATCTTTGTCTCTTGGGCATCCACATGCACACAGCTGTGGCCTCCCTTTATCACAGTGCTTCACAAGGAATGTCGAGGGGTTACTCAGAGAAGCACACACACATACACACACGCACACTCAAAAGTGAATTATAGTGGGTTGAGGACCAGAGGACTTGTGCACACAATCCATAATCATCTTGAAACGACAGCGAATGCCGGCACAAAGGCCAAACTAAAGGTTGAACCCCTTAATTCTCTCGACTCATCCCTCATCCTGTCTCTCTTGCAAATGGTCCTTGTTTTAAAACATTTTTCTAACTGTTCTGAGGTTCACATGCACTCACACGGATTGCACCGCTCTCGCTTTTCATTTCGGTACCTTGATCAAATTTGAAGGCAGAGTGGCGCCTCTGTACTTTCACAAGCTGCTCGGTTACAAGGCTCTTGCTCTCTTACAGCTCTCATTAGGAGGCTTGTAAAAATATCTGGGCTCTCTGGGAAATGTGGCTGTGGCTGTGGGCACCCTCCCTCCTGTATCCCCTGGGAACTGGCATGGACCTGAACTCTTACTTTTTGATAGAAACAGAATCATGACTGCATAATTGTAGCATCATGAAAAGTCACAGATTTGTGGCAATCACTCCATTTCACACCTACAACTGCTACCAATGTGCAATGTGCAGTGCTATAAATCTGCAAATCACATTTTGTTAATTAATGCTGCACATTTTGGTATATAAAACATTTGACACATTTAATCCCTCAAAGTCACATAAACTGGGTAATAATTGTAGATTATCTTTATAGTTGCTGTTACTGTGTTTCATACCAGATCTGACACAGTGGGCAGTCAGCATGTTAAAGTGCTATGTGCCTTTGTTTGGCAGAGTAAATGGAGTCTGCACAATGGTGCTACAGCCTGTTTTAGCATCACTATGCTTTCTTTGTTAATGATGGAATGAAACCATGACAATAGCTACACGCGGCCTGCAGCCCCAGTCATTCAGGTGGTGGTCCTATGTTGACCTGCTCCCTCCCCAATACGAACAATGCAACATGCTGCCCGTCACAGCATCACAAGCTGCATGTTAAAGATTGATGTATTTTTTTCCACATAGACATGAGTGAAACAGTTTTGTTTAAATTTGGTATTTCTCTTCTATTTCATCAAGGGCTAAAAAATATCTTGAATGCCTACCCTGCCATATACTTTTTTGAAACATTCATTGCATTATTGACTTCATGGAAAACTGGATGCCAAATAAAAAAGGCTTTCAGAACCTTTGGTCTTATAAAGCGTGAGCATCCTCTTCAATCTGAGCTAGCTGACTCATGCATAAAGGGCATGAAAATCCTGTTTCTTTGTAATCATTGGTTGTGAAGAAAGTTGTTTGTTGGCCCACATGTATTCTTGCGATTTAAAGTGTAACAGCATCATTGACTTACATGTGCGTACCCATGCATGTAGAGGTGGAACAAAAGAACAAACAATGCAGGGATCCTGCTGTCAAAATGTTGCTCTCCAGCACACCTAGTGTTAAAAACATCCACAGGGTAGTGCCTTTAAACTGAAAAGTTGAGCAAAATCTTTAAAATACAGAAACATATTTTCAGTGTAATATAGAAGAACAGGGCATTATCAAAAAGCCCTTGTCCTTGCCCATATTGTTCATATAAGATTGCTACTGTGTTGTACTGCTGAGAGAGCAAGACTAACATTCACATTTACCCACGCTGTCCTCCCTCAAAAAAAAACCCCAATCCTGCAATGCCAAGTCCAACAGTCAGCAAAGCACACATTGTATGACAGCAAGCTCTGATTGGTAGTGGTCACAGATGAGGTGCTGTAGCTGCTGAAGTTGGTCTTTAGTATGTATCGCAGTGCAGCAGACCTGTACTGAGGTTAGAGCTGGAGAAGAAAAGAGGACACATGCAGGGGTGGAGAGGGGACAGAAAAGATTTAATGACTTTGACGCTGGGGCGTGGACATGGTGTAGAAGTATGCAATGATGAAAGAAGCAACCAGGGAATTAAAGATGAAGGGGAAGAGATGTCAGATGAAGGAACATTGAGACAGTGGTGCTTGTTTGACATAAAATGCAATTAGAGGCTGGAACGAGGCTGTTGGGATCAATTTGTCAATCCCAGAGATCTAAATGATTGGCAGGTCACGGTCACAACAGACCTTGTCACAGCGAAGCAATTCTTCAAAACTTGTACCCTGAGCGATAGGGAAGCTACCTCAGCACTTCTGCAAAGTCCTCTGAGGGAGGTGAAAGGAGAAAAAGTGCTGTGTTTAAGACAAGCAGGGCAGGCACAAATAAAAGCCAATCACCATAATGGTCAAGAATCTAATGAAAAGAAGAAAGGAGGATGTAAAAAGGCTCCTCTCCCTTTTTACTATGCCCAGTTCATTGATATTATTACTGTTTTATATTTATATGTTAAATCATTATTGTTTTCAGTCAAGAGTCATTCTGTATATTCTTGGGGATAGATCAGGTTTGCATTATTAGGTCCTCTCACCAGTGGGTACATTGTTAGGATGTAGGAAGATAGGTAAAACTGTTCTGTAGTAAATGGCATTTTGTTGAATTTGGTGCACTTATGAACTGTTAGTGTGCTTAAAGTAGATTGTGATTGTCAGCAATAACAGAGAAATCCAGTGTGGTGTTCTTTATGCCGGTGTAAGAAGTGCAACAGGGATAGAGGGGAGGGACCCAAATACAGACATCTGAGGCAGAGCTAGATGCAGTTCAATGATTTATAACACAAAATCAAGGAACAAAGGCTTATGGGGTGGTGAGGCAGACATGGGTCAAAACCAGAGAAGGCAGTCCAAACAAGCAAACAAATCTGACAAAGAGCAGGCAAAAATCAAAAATCCAATACACAGTCAAGGTCCAAAACAGGCAAATAACAGGTCTCAGAGCAGAATACAGAGGCTATAAAGTAACAGGATGAAACCTAAAAATCTGATAAAAACAATGAAAATTGACTAGTATAAGTAGTGAGTGTCTGATGAGGGAAGCTACAGAGTATGGACCTATTTTCTTTAGTGCAGTTGTACTCCCCTGTGTTCTGTAGCATATCTGTTAAGTGGTTGCCTACGTGCATTCATACACGATTTCTCTGTGCTGAAACCCTGAAGCAAAGAGAGCAGTGTGTCATACTGAGACTCCAGGTCCGCCTTTAATTTCATTACAGTTGTCAAAAAAGACAACAAATTGGCAATGAGTACAGACTGAGACGTGCAAAAGAGTCACCGGCTGCACTGACAGTTAAATGAGAGAGACGAAGAGAACCTGCAGTGAGACAAACAAAGGGATGCGGGATGACTTCCTCTTCACATATCCAAAATTCCAGTCATGCAACGACAAACCAAACATCTGCAATGCTGTTCATCAACAGAAATCTCAAATCTGCAAGAGAGAAACTCTGAGATTGGACAGGAAGTCCCAGCAAACTACCAAGAAGAAAAGTGGACCCATGGTAGGATAGCCATAAGAATCAGACACACACACAGTGGATGTTGGAGACATCATGTAAATCAGATTCTGGATACAGCCAAAGAACAACACCTCACCATTTTCAGATATAACCCTCAGTGACGATCACGCCACTAACATCAACATGACACCTGCAACAGAGACTCTTGCCCTTGACAGGACCCCTGCTACTCTGCAGGTCTAGAGGCTGAAAGGCACAGACTGACCCCCAAGACACTAGTTTTGTAATGTACATTGTTATGGACAGTTGAAACACAACTTTTTATATATTATATGTATTTTGTACTGGGATAGATTGTTTTGTTATGACAGTCTCTACAGTGCAGTTATCTACAAGGGGAGCAGGTGTAGTTTACGGACCTATTTTTCTCAGTGCAGTTATAGCCCCATGTGTTCTGTAGCACATCTGTTAGGTGGTTGCCTATGTGCATTCAATTTCTACACATTTTCTCTGTGCTGAAACCCTAGAGTAAAGACAGCAGTGTATTATACTAAAAATCCAGATCTGCCTTTAATTTCATTATGTAGATGTCACAAACACAACAGAATAAGTTGGCCAGATAACTGCAGGACTAATGAGAGGTGGGAACAGGTATGTAGATGGGGAAAGGAGGGAATATCTGAGGGCATCTGGTGGACAGCTTGAGGATCACAGGTCTTGGGAGTTGGGGGAAAGTACCTGGACGAGGTGGACAGGGGCTACAGAAAGAGACAGAGAGCTTTGTATCTGTGTAGCTCACCCACCCCCACACTTACCTAAGCACGTGGTAGGTTCCAGTTAGGTGAGACTAACTAACCACTGGTATTTTGAGAGGGTAAAATGCCACTCAGTGATCAGTAGTGAAAAGAGTAGGTGGCAGTTTACTGTGAGACTGCAGATTTTATTTGTTCGTTTTGGCTTAACTTGTTTGTTGAACTTCCCAGAGTTCATTTTTGCTGCTGTTCCATTACTTTTTAAAATAAATATTATGATCCGGCCTGCCGACCTGCTTTTTGTAACATCTCTTTAAAAGGTTTCCAGTGCCAAATACGCTACCAGCAGAGAGACATGACCAGAGATAAAAGAGGATGTAGCTCTACAGCAGAGTTGAGGAGAGAGAGTGTGCAGTGGTTGTTTGGGTAGGTAATGAAAGCACTGGACACGGCAGGACAGATCAAATAAAGAAGTATGAGAGCTCTGAGTTGGCTATTGGTGGAGCTGGCCTGTGCCCATTCACTGTGAGGTGGAACAAAAGGTCAATTGAATTTCAGACAGAGGCAGAATGAGATGAATGGGGCAGCAGGGTGAGGGAGCGAAGCGCAGTCTGGCAGGAACCACTAAAAATCATCACGTCTGGCAAGGAGTGGGAGCCTGCCACACTGTGCCAAGGACAGACATAAAACACCCCTCCCAAACCCCACCTCAAGCATTAGCATTAGCATTGGCGATCTCTCACAGTAGAAAGTGGATTTCTGCCTTTATTTCCACAGGGCTAATTAGTACTGAGCCACGCTGCAGCGCCACTCAGGAGGCTCCAACGAGCAGAGATGACAGAGGTGGGAGGAAAGAGTTCCTCGCCAGCCGTCTTCATCAAAGGCCAGAAATATCCCAGAGGATGCTGAGGCGGACAAGAACTTAGTGGAGCGCTAATATACAGTAATAATGCTTGAGGGTTTGTGGTATGACTTCATTCAATGCCTCCTGCCCCGTACCCCCATAGGGACAAACTGTCTAAATCATGACAGCTCTCTATCTGCTCATTGAACTCCTCTTCTGTGACAACTTAAGAGAGCAAACAATGAAATAAAGCTAAAAAAAATAAAACATAAATGGTGCAGAAGAAGTGTACATTAGCATCTAACAAAGCCTCCTAGTCTTCAGCGCATTAATCTGTACCATCACAGCAGGAATTTTCTCTTTCTCTCTTGGTTTGTTGCATGCTCGTTGCAGACAAAGCTTAAAAGCAAACCATTATGAGTGAGGGGAAAAGCATAGTCTTTGCCTGGAGGCTTTCTGATATGTTCATGAACATATGGCGGAGAATCAACAGCAACTAACAGCCTCATTAGGCTATATAGACACTCTGAAAAACACCCATGCACACAAACAAAGGCAGGGTTTGAGGAACAAACACCCTCTTAAATGTCACCAAATAAATGAAAACAGTGTGACTGAGTTAGCCGCAATCTTAGAAACACAACACATTCAGCAGCACATACACTGTGTCTTTTTTTATTCTCCTGCAGCTGTTTTTCTCTTGAAATCAACCTTCAAAGCAATGGCAAAACATTTCAAGTTGGGGTGGCCGAGTATCGTAGCAACCTGGAAGGATGCAAATGGCTTCATTGTGAGGCCCTGAAAGCAAGAAAGGAGGAAGGGAGCAGGAGAGTGAGGGGATGGTGGAGGCTAATGACTCCGGTGCATTGATGATTTGAGGTGACTAAAAGCAGAGAAGAGGAGGGTTGAGGCACCATTCTTCAAGAAGTTCGGCAGACTTTTCATTGCTGAATGTCCGGTCAGAGATGTGGGACGCTTAGGGCTGCTACGAAATCAGAGAACTCAAATAGAGACCACTGCCAAGACGCACTTGGAGAGAAGGAGGGGGAGTTACTTTGACCCAGTGTACCCCACTCTACTGTGCAAGACAGTGTGTGTTTTATTATGTTGGTACAAGCCTACACAAAACTTTCTTTTACAGTCCCAAATTCAGAATCTCATACCGACTGCTGCATATGGTGCCACTTATTCCCCCTAGCAGAAATTTTTAACTCACACTCCAGGTGGGAAAATTAACCTTAAGGATTGGCATAAAGCCAGTGGGGACTTCTGATAGAAATCTAACACCGGTTGTTAAGGAGTAACAGCTATACATTTTCACACCAGTGTGTTAGCAGGCTTTACATTTTGCTCTCAAATCCACACTGCATACTTTTAGGTTTTTAGATGTATTTTTCTGTTCCAGGAAGCAATTAGTTTCCATTAATTTCCACATGATAAGAAAATCAATTAGCAGCCTCTTGAAACTTGTGTTGTGTAATCCATCAGAGCGAAAATCAAGTCTGCATTAATTTTAGTGAATGTGACATTATCATCACGTGGTAATGAAGTTTAAGTGTAGACTGATGTTGAAAAGTTGTCACGGCAATGCTTCATTACGATAATGTGACCAATATTAATGTAGATGTGAGGTTAACTATGAGGGATTACACAACTTGAGAAAGTTTGCTAATTGATTTTCATACAATAAGGAAATTAATAGGCAATAATGAATAATGCCAGGAATGATACAAAAGCAGAAATTCAGAACATGTCAAAACATGTTAAATTGTTTGCATGGTCCTTTAAAGAAAGCTATAGCTTTAAAGGAGGCTTTTGCTTTGTCACTAGGGAGGTAAAACCTTGCTACAGTATCACACTCAGCACAGACTTCACTGTTTTATACAAAACTGCAAACATGGGCAAGGAGCACAATCTTCCATTCCTCCCAGTTACATGACTCAAGAATATGTTAGTACATACAGAAGGATATTATTTTACATTCATTGATCCTAATATGTCTTAATATGACAATGTCTGGGACAGAAGACAGTGCAGCATTTAATTTAATGATACAAAGGCTTAATAGGGATTTTTAGATTTCATGGTCTTCCACAGACATATTCTTAAAAATGTGAGCCCATTATTCTCATTTAGATCCATTAATTTTTAATACATTTATGATTGCTTCTGAGGGAAACGTGTCAAATGAATTTTTATCCAGTGTTTGGTTTTTCCTGGTAACAGTTGGACATAGATGAGCTTACTTGTTCCTTTAAATAGCCCACCTGTGGTAGAACTTCAAAATGACCACCACTGAGGTCTAAATATCTGAAATGTTCAACTTTTAGATTACACCATTATGTGAATTATTGAGATTTTGTACAGTATAGAAAAGGCACATAAACAGATGATTTAGGGCTTAGATATACTCAACTCACGCTATCAGACACAGCCTTCGTGTAAGGAGCTCGAGGCAGTGAATCTATGGGTGAAAAATCAGTGAAACAAGCCATTTGAAAAGCCTTTAATGAAGCAACCTCAGCTGGCCTGCACGCTGGACTGGGGCTTAGATCACTGGTTGCTCATGCGGTCCGACATATAGGCGGTGCAAGTGTATATATACCTCTCACGCACATAAACACACACACACACCGATAAAGCTGTTGATCTGTAATAGAGATGGCTGTGTCAAGTTTTCAAAGGTGTTAGCGCACAGCCGGGACAGTGGAGGTGACACTGGGTTAAATGGCCATTAACCTTCCATGTCGGCAGTCTTCACACAGGGGATATTGATCAAAGCCCCCGTGCTTACCCTCTGGAGGAAGTGCAGCCTTTGAAGGGCGTCGAGCACCTTCCACGGATCTGCTCTCAGCTCTGTTGCCGAGGACTTAATGCTTGTGTCTGTCGTCCAATCCCAGGTTTAAAAGCGGGGCCGGCCACAGCGCTGAGAGCACACAGGCAAGGGGACAGAGAAGCATTACTGTCTGTCTACTGCTCGCCCTCGGGGGTATGGAGATGGAGTAGTGTGTCCGCTTTCAGTTTCTGCTCACCCGCAAGCTCTTCCTTTATAATCACACACACACAGACACACACACACACTTTCATTCTACTGGAGAAAGAGCTATGCATTTCATCTCCTGTTGTTTGATCTTGGTGTCTGTTCATGTCGTGCTTTGCTTTTAAAGATCTCTCTGCTTCTTTTGTTGCTCACTTCTTCTGTCAATCTATATATTCACTGTCTTTGTTTAAAAGAAACACCAATCATGTCTCTATTTTGGTTTTACTCTTTAACTTAGGACTTCAAAATAACTTCAAATTTGGTGTGACAGTCTATATCTTTGTACCCCCCCCCCCCACCACCACCACCCCCCAGTGACACTCTTAATTCCTTGGAGATGTTCATGTGTTTAGATGTTATAATACAAACACTACCCTGCGTTTGTTTTTGTGAGGAAGTCAAGTATCTGTGAACGACTGTTGGCTGTGCACAGGGAGCACACAGAACCTGTTTTTATCTGTTTCTGCGTCTCCTCAAGCTCTGCGCCTCTCGCACCAGAACAGTTGAGTCTCGTCAAAGCAGCAGCAGCAGACTGTTTGGACAAGATCCACTAAATGACGCAGTAAAAAACAGACAAGAGCCTGTTAAAGAGCACCAGATGCTGACTTGAATATAATTTGTTCTCTGCACAACCTCTTTCACTGCCCAAACCAATCAGCGTTGGACCTCAGCTGGGTCTGACATCCCCAAGACAAACTGCAAATCCCTTTGCTTTATTTGTTCTTGTCTGGTTGCTCAACTTGAACATTTAAAAAAGACGAGAGGGTCTCGGAAAGGGAAAGAGTATTTTTTCTAAAGAAAGAAAGTTACTTGGAACACCCAGTTTCACTTCTTAGAAGATGATGTGTTGATCAGATCAGACAAAGGCCTTGTGGACCTCATCTGTCCTTCCCTGGGGATGGACGAGTCACTGCTTTGCACGGATATCCAGATGAATTTGTGACAAAAACCCCCCACTATGTTTCGCTTTGATTAATGCAGTGTGCACAGACTTTCCTCAAACCTCCTAAACTCATGTTATCATTCGTGTCATTTAAAGTTATTGTTTGTAGACTAGAGATTACAGCATCATTATTTTAATGTCTGCATCCAGACTAACATTAGCACAGCTTGAGAAAACGCAGCCCCCTCATTTATTTGATGGCACCACTGTGACAACACAGAGCACTGTCACACATCCAACAAAAAAAAAAGAATCTGGCTCAACTTTTGCCACGATGCAGTCCAACATCATCCGGCAATGCACTGTGTTGAACAGTCAAATATGTGCAAGCAGACAATCCTCGTAGATTTGACTGGGGTGTGCATCGCTATCTGCCACCTGGTGAATTTTCAGATCCTAGACAGTCTAATATAATAAATCAAAATCCTGTAAATTATACTCATATACTGCAAATTTCAAATCACAACAGCAATACATTTTGAGGGAAAAAGCAATACTACTTGTGTTATATTTTCTATCAACATTTGACTAGAAAATGTTGATTCTAAGAGTATCAGTAAAATGAGCTGTGATGACAAATTTCCTTTTCACCCCAAAATATCTTTTCTTGAGATAGAATAACTGCATTGTGTAACATTTTATGGTAATGTTTAGGCACTGGCAGCATAATGTGAAAATGGTGCTGTTGTTGCCTAAACCAACCACCTGAACCTCTGTCTCTGGTATGAACATCCTGTATTTTGTACACCCGTCATCCACATAACTGTTGCGCTTTATTAATTCAAAAAACTGTGGCTTGTGAACATACTCCAATCAGCTATTATGCCTGTCAATGTAAAGTATTTATGACTAGTATAATAGTATATAAAGGTGATTTCTCAGAGATAGGGATACTGAAAAACTTATGTTGTAAAAATGTCTGTTAATCTAATAAACTGTTAATGGCGCCTCCATTTGGTAAAGACACCATTAATAGGAAAAAAAACTTCAAGCTCTATTGGGTTTGGTGTTTGTTCTACAGCTCTATTTTCAACAGTCTTTAAGATCAAGCCAAATAGTTTGGAGTTTACTGCCAACGTTAGACACCCACTCTAATTCTTTGACCAAGTAGTGGTGATTGCCATGTCACAATGAATTCTGCTTTGAAAAGCTCCCACTCCTCCCCAGGCACTACCATCACCTCACATACACTCACAGAGTATTCCAATTCATCTCTTTTATTATTCCTTTTCACCTGTAAAACAGCAGAGATCACATCCTTTATTTGCACTCCTACACACCTTTCAATCTCATACTCTCTCCTTTCAAAACTTGTACTCCTGCTCAGGGATTTTCATTAAAACTTGTAATAACACTGACTGCTGGTTCTCTGTCCACAGCGGTCTAATATGAAAGAAGAACTGAAAATATTCAGGCTGCAGCTACATAGCCGTATAAAAGAAAAACTTGTGAGTGGAAAAGGACATCCTCGGCTCCATCGACTCCACTTTCTCCAATGCATAACCATCCAAACACATCTCTATCATGGTGCTATCTATCCCACAGCCCACTCTGCAACCCCCCCCTGGGAGACCAGCAGGGAGACATGGCACTACTTCAAGTGCAATTTCACTTCCACAAAAGCAGCAGCAGTGAGAAACAGAGGGCATTGGATCTTGTTTATAAATAAAGTCATCCATAAATGATGGGACCTGTCGAGTGTGTGTGAGCGAGGTGCAGGTGGGGGGTGAAGGATGGAGGTGAAAGACGGCCTCTCGCCCTGTATCCCCTTACGCTTGGATGGGTAGCAGACAGATGCTGAGAGGGTTTCGCTCCCATGGAGGTGGGGGGGCCAGAGGGACTGAGCGATAGCTTTGGGAGCAGCAGAACCAGTCAGTATGGCTGTTTGAAGTGGGCTGATCAAAGCTGGAGCTGCATCGGGTTCTGTTGCACTCAGCAGAGGGAGTGGACCAAGAGAAAACACACAGAGCCCCAAGTTCCCAGAGTGGGTTTCCTGTCTGCCTGCATGACTCAAGCATTCACTGTAACAACCACTGCTGCTGCTGCTGCTGCACATCAACGTATGCCTGATTTTGGTGTCAGGGTACATTAACTTCTGTCTCTTCAAAATAAATATTCCAAAAACATGGAACACTGCAAAAACTCAAAATCTTGCCAAGTATATTTTTCCAATTTCTAGTCAAAATATCTAATCACTCTTAATATAAGACAAAATAACCTTAAGAGTAAGATTTAACTGAGATAAAGTAGCTTGTTTTTAGACAATGCATCTTGAAAATCTTGGTAAGTGAAACAATCTTGAAAACATCTTATTTTGAGTCATATCTCAGATGAAACAAGCTTTTTTGACATTTCATGAGATTTTTAAGATGCTGTGTTATTTGTAAAAGATGAATTGTCTTGTTTCAAGAAATAGACTTAACTTAAATTGAGACAACAAATCTACTTTATTGAACACTGCAGGACATGCCCAACTCACAATGCACAACAGTGCCATTTCCATCAAACCATACGTAAAAAAAAAAAAAAAAGACAGAGGCAAAAGCCAGAATTATGTTTCCTTCTCTGTTCTGTTGCACTCTGGACATACTGCACCACATTATTTCGAAAGTAATTAAGTAAAAAATAAATGCTGTCATTAATTACAGTGTTTGTTAGTGCTTCAATAAAATCAGCCCACATACACACTCAATACAGACTTAAGAATGATGTTTGATGATATCTGTGAGATCATACTTAAGTGGAATGTACTTGCTATTATTTAAGTTTACATAGTAGTATGGTGTATAATCGATAAGCTTTTCAGCATCCACGAAAATATTGGCCTGAGCTAGGTTGGGAATTTCTACCTCGTAAGCTAAATAATGATCATTCCACCCAACTGTAGTGAGAGGTTGGCATTCAAAACAATACACTGACGCATTTAAAATATAAATGTTTTTCACAAGTGCAAACTCTGGAGTATCATTGATGACATTAGAAATAACCAAAGATTTCCCACATGTATGCTTATTTCCATGCTGCATAATCCACTGTACTGAAACTATATGTTCAAATTGCTCTACTCCTAAGAAGTCTTTGATCTTTCCCTCTACATAGTGAACATTTTTTACCTCTGAAGCTGGGCCCATGTCAACTTCACTTGAACAAATTGGATGTTTCTCATGCACATTCTGACTACATTCATACAGTTGGTTGTGCTTCATAAGAGACTTACAGATATTTTTAAAACTACTTTTCAAAGCCCACTGTTTAAAAAAGCAATGTTTTGACTCAAAGCGCATGCACATATGCCTCACTGCAGGACCAAGTGCCTTAATCTGAGAAGGAAGATGCAGCAAGTAATGCTGTTTGGGTATAATATTTGCATCTGGAAACAGTTGTTTGAAATGTTTTAAATGTTGCTCTATTAAAAGCTTTAGCCTTGAAAGAGTTGAGAGAGCAATAATAGGTGAAAACAGAATTTTGACTATCTCTAACAACTTAAGTAGCATTTGTGTGTAATCATTTTCTCCAATTTTGTCAATGAGAAATGGCAGGATTTTTAACAAAACCAGCATCTGCCCCGCTGACTGTTTCAATTTATTGTCATTTGATGACAGTGTATTGATAGTTATGGGGCAAGGCTTATCCCTTGCATCCACAGGAGAATAAGGGAAACAAATAATTGCACTATTGAATGCTTCTAAGTCCATATGCCCTGAAAGCACAAGATGCTTTAAAACACATTTGATTTCATATGGGGCAACACCTTCTAGAATGACATGCATGATGTCTTGTGGGGTTTGATTGATTACATCAAAGTGAGGAAATTCTGTTAATTTGCTTCTTCTGTTTATGCCATATGTCATTTTCAGATTGTCTTTCAGAAAGTCAGTGTTTGCCTTTTCAATGTCACTACATTGCCTGTCATGACTTTCCATTGTCCTTTTAACAAACAAATCTTCATTAAATTGCTCCTGCATGTTTTCAAAGTTGCATTCGCAGTGCCTGCATTTACTGTAGGCAAACCCCACTCCTACCTTAAATCCAGCCACTTCATGCTGAGCTAGTGTGTCTCCGCACACAGACACAAGTGCCCCATAAATTGTCCTCTCACCACTTGCAGTGACAATCTGGACACCATCATGCAGCTCAGTTAAGTCACAGTTAATCCTCTCAAATATTTGATCAATACCACAATGCGGAAGATCTTTTGATTTTACCATGGCAAGCAGACGAATGGCAGCAAGTCTTGATCTGAATTTAGGGTTGATGTTACCTAAGGTGTAATAAATCAATAACAATTTGTTTTTGTTTGCCCGAGATCCAAGAGGATTGCACAGCTCAATTTCATCTGTATATAAAACCAACTGCAATGCTGTGGGAAATTTCAAAAACAGTGGGTGGGACTTAAAAATGTCTCCATCAATGAAGTCATGAAAAAATCCATCCTTGCATGTCTGTGGCCTCTCATCAATCATTGCAATAATTCTTGGATGTGATAGCAGCTGCTTCAAACTTTTCACCAATGGTATGTAGTGAAAACAATGGTCCTTAATGGTAAGAACTCTGGAGTCTCCACGTTTCACATAACATACTGTTTGTTTTGCTACAACAATCTCTGGTTCAACTGGTTCTAACAGTTTTTTGATGGTCTTATCCTGCAAATGGGTGGAAGCAATTTGACTGAAAGGGTCAACAAACTGGTCAAATATCCCCATTGCATCACTCTTTAGTTGATCCAGGTCCCCAGCATGTCTCTCAATCATGTTGCTCATTTGCTGTTTTAGGTGGTCCAATAATGCGGCCTGATATTGCTGGACTCCGCTCACCATTTGGTTAACAGCTCTCTGGGGAGTAGAAAACAAACAAAAATACTATATTATAAAATTCATATAAAAAATGCAGTCAACATGCAAACTCACAGACACTTTTTAAAAAAATGAACCTTTCAACTACATATCATTAGTGACATGCAAGTGAGATCCAATCACAAGTGGCCAGTGAAGAAGCATGTGGAGATACTAATACTAATGTGAGTAGTTTCTCTGACATACCTTTAGCTGCCCACCTGTGAACGGATCAACCAAGATGGCAGGTCTGAACAGTTGCTAAGTCATTCTGAAGTTTAAGCTTATTGCTTTTAAGGTTGCTACTATAAAGGAAATACAATTAATTGGAAAATCAATAGCATAAATTACCTGTGTCAGTCGATGGGTTTCTCTGGCTTGAAGAAGAAATGCAGTTGCGTGTTTAGAAAGGTCAACATTCATGCGACCCTCTCCATGTTCTTGAAATCCACTCTGAAAGAGATTAACAACAAACATATCTATTAAAAGATGGGAACTATTGCCACTTGTAGATAGCATCACCAGGCGATCTGACAAAAAACTACTTGGGTAAGCTAGCTAGCTAGATTTCTTCCTATGAAAAAGTACAAGATTTTTTCTGAGTCGTGTCTTTATTTTGAGAATGTAAAATAACAACAACAAAAATAGCAACTAATAAAACTAAAACAAACAAAACAATACTACAAAAGACTTTGACAGCATCAGAAAAAAATCTATACTTCAGTGTTTAGATTGACACAAATTGTATCCCTTCACTTGCTCTCTTGCCAAAAATTAACATTACTAAAGGTCTTTGAACTGAAAGTGTACAACTTCTTGTCACACACTGTCATAAAGACATGTCTCACCTGCCAGTTATAACTTGAATGAATGATACGATAATAATACATATTACAGCCTCTATGCTTGATTGAAACTGTTGAAGGATAACCTGTAATTTTTGAATTTGTTGTTTAAATTATTAACATTAACGTCACTGATTTTTTCCAATGAAGTCTGTTAACTGAATTACATAATTAATAATTAAACTACACAAATGACTTTTCAGCCAATAATGTGAGTTTATCACGACTGAGTCTCAGTGGAATTACAGTAACGTTAACACATTACTTTCAACTCTGCTATTACTTTATGTTAAAATTGCAACCTGAGCCTGTCATTGAATAACACAAACAACGTTAACGTTAGTGGACGTGTTTGGATCAGGCACAGCTGACCTGAATAAATGATGTTTAAAATGTTAGCTTGTGCAAGGACTAACCGCTGGAATGACGCTGCTTGAGCCCTCCGCTTCAGCCACGGAGCTCGCATGAGTTTCGCCGATTGCTGCTGCTCCGGGTAAACCGTGGTGAGTCGGTTCTTCCTCCTCTGCTTCTTCCTCCGCGTTTTCCGCCTCCGCTTCAACTTGGAGAAGATGATGCGCGTGTGTCCGCTTGACGTGATAGTAGAAGGAGTTGTACACTCTATACTCACTTGGACAGCCATCAATCCCGCAAACGACGCGAAATCCAGGGCTGCAACTGTGCTGGATGTTAATGTGACTCAAAAGTTTTTTCAGAGTCAATGCCACAAATATGTAGCATATGAAGCAACGCCAAATCATGTTGGACAAAGTTGTCGTAGGCAAGAAGAGGACGATGTGCGGTAAACTGGTCACAGGTCCGTAGAGCAAGACTGCCGTAAAAAGTCGTTGCTCTGGTTACTCCCGCCAGGTAGCTGCTGCAAATGAGAATGTGGGCGTAAACGAGGACCTGCACGCACGAGGACATCCATGACCTGCACCCACGCAGACACGGACTTGAACTTCGATTGAGGTGTTTCATTGTAAGTAAATTAAAATACTGTATCCAGTGCTCGTTCTTTGTAGTTGACATTCACATCGCGCATCCTTGACGTTTTACTGTGTTCCCAGTGTTAATTGTGTGTCCTCCTTGCAGCCCAGCAGAGACAACGAGGCGAGCTAACGCTAGCGGAGCTAACTAGCAAGCTAGGTTAGCTAACAGAATGGAAAAATTGGATGATGTTGCCCTGTCGATTTTAAGGGGTAATGTATGCCAGTATTTTTTTTTATCATGTATGAACGTAACGTTACAACTGCAGAGAAGTGTAAATAAAATTAGTTTACAAATAAATTGAAGCTTGAAAAAGAAGCTAATTGCCTCGTGGTGCTGCTCCAAGTGTGACACACTAATGTGGGCCTCAAACTCTTTCTCCCTTTTGTCACATCATGCTCTCTCTCACCTGTTGTGTGAAGTGTTGTGTGGTCGGTGAAATGTAACGATAGTAACTGAATTGCATTTTGGGGATAATGTTGTCTATTACGTCGGGTTCCGACCAAAAGTAAAGTGAATTTTATTAAATTATTATATAATTAAAACTATTGAAATCCATCAATAGAAAAGCTTTCCAGATGTTTGTGCTTAATTTTTTTGTGTATAGCCTAACATAATATCCTGAAAAATTGCCTCTGTATGTTTGTGGCCCCCTGGCTGCAGTTGTATTTAATTACATTGTACTATATTCTTAATTAAATTTTGGAGAAACAAAAAGAAGTAACATTTTTAGTTGGTGGCAGCTCTACTTATACTAGTAACGTCTATATGATATACAACACCAGCCAAAAAGGTATCTACATTTCTGTACTAAGCTGACTAGCACTAGCTACCTAATTTGAATGAAATGTCAACTTCTAATAGTCTCATGCAGTTTAAGTTCTAGGGCACTTTTTCATCTTGCTATGTTTGTCTTCATTTTTTTCATAGCTGCTAACATCACAGAGACAATGATGAGCACCCTGTCTCGGGAAGACTTGCGGGATCTTTTCCCAGGCCCAGAGAACTTTTCACGGAGAAAAGCGGTCTGGCATTCCTGTCATGGTGCGTCAGAGGAGGTCAGTATTACATTTAAGTTGGCAGCAGCACATTGAGCAAACAGCACAGTGTTTTTGGAACAGGCATGGTCGTCAACATGCATGTTCAATTCAGTTTAGATTAATTGATGGGTGTTCAGTTAGTTGATGTAAGCTACTTTACTCTTTACTCCTAAAATGTAACATTGCTTATTTATGCGTGCACAGCTCTCAGTGCTACATTGCCTTTTGTGTTCAAAAATAAAAAAATAATGCTTGTCGCAGTAGTTCATTAACTTTTATTTTACAGGAGTCTAGCCAAGAACAGTCAACATTATCGAGCAGTTCCTCCTTTAATGAGTCACCCATGCGACAGACATCCACTCCTGTGAAAGAAAATCCTGTACAGAAGTACACAACCCCTGAAAAGGTTGTGAAGTTATCCTTTCCAGAATATGTGTTGCACACCGACACAGAACTTGAGCAAGTCCGACAACAGTACTTTGAGTTGTCGAAGAGAGGCGAACAGCACAACTGCCAGATGTCAAAGGAGCTCAGATGTCGCCTCATTCGAAACACCATGACAAGTATGATTGCAATCCTGAGGGCAAAGGGGGATGGAGACTCACACAGATACCCATCAAAGCCAGAAATTTCAGCAATGGCAAAGAGAATAGTACTGTACTACCCCATGCTGCAGGACCAAGGCCTCCATACATGGGTAAGAGAAATGCATCCAGTTGATGTGTTTCATGTTGGACATTTTTACAAGCGATTTGAAAAAAATAATTAAATGTCTTGTGCAGGTCACTGTGTATGCACAGCTATACAAAAGATTGCAAAATGTGAGATCCCCCCAAAAAAGAACCCTAGATGGGAGACATTCAAAGAGGTGAGGCTATAACTAATGATTATTTTCATCAAAGATTTATTTTCATCAAAGATTTATTTGTTAATCATTTCCAAAATTAATTTATCAGTTGTCTGGTCAATACAAAGTCCAAGATGATGTTCTCAAAAGTCTTGTTTGGTCCACAACTTAAAGATATGAATTTCACTGTCAATCACTGCTCTTATTTGAGTGTTAAACTACAAAGTAATTGCTTTGGATGTGTGTGGGGGATATTGCTTTTTATTACGAAACTGTTTGTGTTACATGTTGTTTATGATAAAGGTCAGATGGATTGATTGATTTAGTAGCTGACAACTATTTGATTAATTGACTACTCTTTGCAGCTCTACAAAGAGGCGCCGTCTTGAACAGCCATCAGACACAGATGAAATCGAATCAAGTGACTCGACAATCATTCTGGATCACTCCACAGAAGAAATTAACAGCCCAGGCTCAGCTGGTAAAGAAATGGGGTTAGAAGGTGAGTATCAACTTTGAATATACATATTTGCCCTTGTGAGGTATTTATATTTTAGATAAACTAATAAACCCACTTTATTTTGAACTGCTGGGTCCAGCAGTACATTTCAGTATCCGTCTATTGTGCAACATTACTTTATATAATCTTATCCTATCAGAAATATGTTTGTTATGTGTTGAAGGAAAAAGCAGATCCCCCAGCCTTCCTGAAGAAGCACACTCTTCCCTCTCCAGTCCTGATGGTGAGTTTGTCTAACCACCTTATGACTGTGTGTAGTGGGGGTGAGCGCATCCTTGTAGGAGTGTACTTGTGTGCCCACATGCAGTTGTATGTGATTGTATTGTTTCGAGCAAATAGTTCTCATGCATTTAGTACACAAAATTATGATTCAATTTTTTAAAATGGCATATAAATTGTTAAAATTCCCCTAATGAATAGGCAGTTGGTAGTTAAGGAGCGATATGTAAGAATGTGGCCAAAATTGTTGTTGCAGTCAAATTCAAAACACAGCAGCATGCTGTCCCCCCTCCCCTACCCACCAGACTGCAGGTTGCCAGACAGCGACGTGCTAACCTGCTCTGCTCACTCACAAAGCAGAGTAAAAAACTAAATATTCATCAACAACCACAACTGAGGCATATTAATCATTTAATTTTTTGTGTCTTACAGCTGACAAGTCTGCAGATGGTGGCCCTCCAGACAACTACAGTGCAGAAACCCTTGCTAAGCACTATAAGACCCTACAATCTTTATACAAGAGAAAGAATCCAAACCACCAAGATGTTGCTCATCTGTTGGACATGGAATTTGGACCCAGAAGAGCCTTTATAGACTCAAATGCCATGCGTGAGGAGGACAGACCTGAGAAAATTCTGGAAGCTTATCCTTGCTTCAAGGACATTGGACATGTAAGTCATTATTGACTGTGCATGGTTAAAACCATGTTATCGCACAAAATGTTTAAAATACCACCTTCCTCTTAAATGATATACTGTTTAGTAGCCTAGGCGTTTAATTTATTTTTGCAATGGCCAGGACCAGACCATTATGCAAAGAATGAGGAGGTCACTG
>JAJDFG010001842.1:15000-25253 GCA_021039105.1 Scomber colias | reverse complement strand
GCTCGGTGCGGGATTCGAACCGGGGTCGCCTGCAGCAAGGACTACAGCCTCAACACATGTGGGGGGGTGCTCTTCCCACTGAGCTAAACTCCGCCACTGTGTAAATATCTTTTTTGTGTTTCAAAAGGTGTGGCTGCATTAGACCGACACAAACAAATACAAATGATATTGTTTTTGTTTACTGTTTACAAGAAAAACTAACTAAACTAAATTCTTGACAGTTTCAGTATGTTAGTTCTCAACATTGTTGATAGATGACAGATAATGTGTTCAAAACTGAACAAAAAATAAATAAACCATCACATCATCAAATTAATATTTAGTAGCCATTAGCACGCAGTAGAGCTGTAATCCTGGCTGGCATGTTCCCCACCAGCCTTTCACACTGCTGAGGGGTCATCTTGTTCCATTCTTCTTCAATTACTGCTTTAATTCTCCTAAATTCTTCAGTTTATGCTTTGAAACAGACCTTTTGATAATCCATTTTAAGATGTGTTTAGTATTTTGGCTGTGACTGACTGACTGTACTAAAAGAAATTGCACTTGAAGAATTAAGAGTGATTCTTAATGCAATATTTCACAAATGCATCATGGGGTGTCCAAAAACTTTTTTTCCACCACTGTATATAGCGCCTTTCTAGTCTTTACGATCACTCAAAGCTGCTTTACATTACATCATTCACCCGTTCACACACATTCACACACATTCACACGTTCACACACATTCACACACATTAACACACATTCACACACATGCACACACATTCACACACATTCACACACATTCATACACTGATGGCAGGAGCTACCACGCAGAGCACCAACCTGCTCATCAGGGGGAATTTAACCATTCATTCATACACCGTTGGTTCAGCCAAAAAAAGCAATTTGGGGGTTAAGTGTCTTGCCCAAAGACACATCGACATGTGGAGCCGGGAATCAAACCACCAATCTTATAATTGGAGGACGACCGCTCTACCTCTTGAGCCACAGCCGGCCCTACCATGTTTATATCAGTAGTAGTTTGCATATTAGAAGAAGGACATTTAGCCTCTTGAATGTGTGTGATGGTGCTTCTGTAGTATAAAAGGAGAGTTCTGTTAATATTAAAAGGTAAACCCCTGTAGTGAGAGCAAGAGAGAGAGGGGGGGAGAGGGGGAGAGAGAGAGAGACAGAGAGAGAGGCGGGGGGAGAGAGAGCGAGAGAGGGAGAGAGAGGGGGGGGGAGAGGGGGAGAGAGAGAGGGGGGGGGGGAGAGAGGGGGGGGAGAGAGAAAGAGAGAGAGGGAGAGGGAGAGAGAGAGGGAGAGAGAGAGGGAGGGAGGGAGAGAGAGAGAGAGAGCGAGAGGGGAGAGCGAGAGGGAGAGGCGAGAGAGGGAGAGAGGGAGAGAGAGAGAGAGAGAGAGAGAGAGATCTGGATATCAGTCAGAGATTCCAAAAGTTTCTTCTTCTTTCAACAAATATTCAAAGTTCAGCAGCAGGAGGAATAAACTTGGTTGTAACTATGAAAACAGCTCGGCATTAAATCTTATTAAGCTTCACTAAATGATCTGCAGCTCAGCAACAGTATATCTTACACAGAACCCCCCCCCCCCCTCACTGTTCGACTCACAGCTCTTTTAAGGCGTTTACAGTCTGTACTGTAATTCAGATTTACAACACTCAGATTATTCTCCAAAGCATTTTTCATCAAGGCTTCATTCCAGGTCTGAAGTCTGCCAGCGTTCATTTACAACCAGAGATCACAACCAAGTTCTCACTCAGGAGTAAACTGATGAATGTGAGTCTGCAGCTTCCTGTCTGTCTCCTAGAGATGACTTTCATATACAAATAACTGTGTTGATAAAAGTACACACACACACACACACACACACACACACACACACACACACACACACACACACACACACACACACAGACACACACACAGACAACACACACACACACACACACACCTGGATGCATGCGGTGAGATTCAGGCCACAGAAGCACAGTGAATGATAAATGCATGTATAATTCAGAGAGCTTTGGATCAGGTTAGTGAAACATGGTGGCGTCTCTTTAACATTAATAAACACTTGAAGCTCTTAAAATCACTGCAGACATTTTTCCTGTTTTAAAACCAAAACCACAAAGTTTCCCAAACCTCAACCAGGAGCTGCCAGAGTCTCACCCAAACCTCAACCAGGAGCTGCCAGAGTCTCTACACAAGCATAAAGACTTTAATATCGCTGTAGTTTCTACCAGAGGAATATTACACTGCCAGAAACTAACCAGGCTATTTTATTAACAGTTTCTACTTAAACAGAGAGAAAAAAAAGAGGTAACTCAGCCAGTATGACATCGCTGCAGCCTGGTCATATATTTAAATATATATATATATATTATATATATATATATATATATATATATATATATATATATTATATATGTACTGTATGAGTGTAATTCCTTTGAGACAGAGCAGATGGTTCATGTATGTCTCTGCTGGGATTATACAACATGTAGGAAATGATTTTTCTCTTCTTTAAGTAAGAGGCAGAAGAAGATGGATGAAGTAGAGGGATTATTCTGAGGACAGGGAGCGATGACGTCTCTTAAAAAGTCAGAGAGGGCCTCCATTTGTTCTTCTACTGTCTCCAGCTCGGACAGCGAGGTTGGGTTTACACACACACACACACACACACACACACACACACACACACACACACACACACACACACACACCACACACACACACACCACCACACACACACACACACACACACTCTCTTCTTAATAGTTTAATTGTTTATGTTGAATGCTGGCCGGGGTTCATTCCTCTCTGCATCGCGTCCAGCAGTTTGTCTCCAAGGTTACGAGGAAACGTCAGTGGAAACGTCTACACTGGAATTACACAATTAGACAAAAAGCAGCTTTTGATGGTAAATCTTTCTCATAATTTATCTCTAAGTGTCTTTGATGCTTCTCCAGCGAGGTATCAACATCACTTTTTCATATCCTCCTCAGTCCATCCGCTCCTCTCTGTGCTCTCGTCTCGGCTCTAAATCAGCGTTAAAGAGTTTCCCTTTGAATCCTTGACACAGATAACTGCAGGCTTTCATAGATCAGGTTTCAGGATTTAGACTGAGCCCTTTACGGACATCCAAACCTGCGTCAGACTGATAGCTAAAATAACTTAACCAGCTATTATCTTCCTGCTCAGGTCACATTTATTTATGCTTAATTTGAGCTGTCAGGCTGCCCGTTGTCAGGGGCAACGACAGGTTTGAGGTTTCGCTGCCGTCACATGACACCAAGCTTCCTGCTGTTTCACTGTCAGCTAATATTTTTCTAATTATGGAAACAATTACCACTTTGTTTTAGCTGCTCGGTCTCAAACCATGGACTGAATTTAAACACAAAGACATTAAACATATCTGCTTTAACTTGACTTTAAACATTGTTGGTTCTCAAGTTTGATTTAATACTGTACAACACTGAATAACCTTTTATAAAACTCTTCTCAACAGAATTACAAAGAAGTGAAAGCTTAAAACAACTATAATATAGATTTTGACTTTTGTAGTGATGAACCTACAGACACTTTTCTGTTGGCAGCTGCTTTTCAAGATTCAAGATTCAAGATGCTTTATTTGTCAGTCATCATGTCAGACATGTGAGTAAGATATAGTACTCAGGTCTCAGATACTAAAATAAATTAAATCTAATTTAAAACAAGCTAAAACATCATATACAAATAAAACATAGTTAAAGTGACGGGTAGTATAAAGTGCATTTATCGAGGCAAGAACAGTTTAATAGTCTCACAGCGTCTGGGACAAAGCTGCTTCTCAGCCTGGAGAAAACCATTTTTTATGAAATCCAAATTTTAAGGTTAATATCTCACACTGCACTCTAACTGTATCTGTCTTACTCTATTTCATCTTCATGTAACTTCCAATTTAACACTTGTTTAAACGTCTTTTTACTTTGTCATGTGTTGCTTTTATACTCTGTCTTGATCTAGGCGACAATCCTTGGCTTCCTACTTTTTTTAAATTGAGCTCTTACTCTTCCTTTATTGTTTTTATTTATTATTATATTGTGTGTGATTATATTGTATTTTAATAACTGTGCAGCACTTTGGTTCAAACTGAGGTTGTTTTTAAATGTGCTTATATAAATAAAACTTGACTTGACTTGATGTATTTGATGTTTTATGTACAGTAAAGCACTTTGAATTGAAGATATTCATATAAATCTGCCCTGTCTTACAGAGAATTATCAGCTTCTCCTCGTCTTTACAGAGCTTTAAAGTCAGTTTCAGCTCATTGTTTAACTGTCTGGCTGCAACTTTACTGTTTTGGTTCACTCTCAGTGCTCATAGCGTCACTTTCAGAGAAAAAGCCACTGTACCAAACACCAAACACCAAACAGCAAACAGCAAACAGACACAGTTATCTGCAGACTGGCTGATGAACATAGTGGAGCATTTAGATATTTTATCTGTCTTACTCTATTTCATCTTAATCTAACTTCCAATTTAACACTTCACGTGTCATTTTATTTTACTCTTGTCTTGATGTATTTGATGTTTTTTGTAAAGAACTTTGAATTGACCTGTTGTTGAAATGTGATATTCATATAAATCTGCCCTGTCTTACAGAGAATTATCAGCTTCTCCTCGGCTTTACAGAGCTTTATAGTGAGTTTCAGCTCATTGTTTAACTGTCTGGCTGCAACTTTACTGTTCTGGTTCACTCTCAGTGCTCATAGCGTCACTTTCAGAGAAAAAGCCACTGTACCAAACACCAAGCAGCAAACACCAAACAGACACAGTTATCTGCAGACTGGCTGATGAACATAATGGAGCATTTAGCAGCTAAAGAGCCAGATACTTCCTCAGGAGTTGGTAGAGAGTAAAAACAGAGCTGATTATTGGACTAACATGAATGATAAAGTTGCTAAATGATAACAACATCAACATATGAGCTTTAAAGATGATGATGTGTCCTTGCTGTGTTCTCTGCTTGTGGCCAACAGAATGAGTAAAAGCAGGTTTAAACTGTTTTTACTTAAACAATGGATTGAATCATCGAGTCTAATGTAACAATAAACCGCTGCAGTGATGAATCCCACAGAGCACCGAGGGATGTGAGGAATTAACCGGTCGTCTTTTAAAGAATCTAAAGCAGGAACGACGTACAGTATATAGGTCGACAAACAGGGAGAAGAAGGAAAGAGGAAAGAATCAAAACACTGACATCAGAGTATGTGACACAGATCTTAAAGAGCGCCGAGCCGCACGGAGGCCGAATCTACATCAGCCTCAGTGTGACGGGAGATAAAGCGTCGACCCGATGGAGATTCCTGCTCTATCACATGAATATAGGCTCTGTCTCTGTCTCTGTCTCTGTCTCTGTCTCTGTCTCTGTCTCTGTCTCTCTTTTTTAGCAGACACCGAATACATATGTGTTAATACAAAGCTCCAGTGTGGCTGTTTCTGCTCTAAATCACAGCACAGAGCAGCGTCAAGGTTTCATTGATTTTCAACGCTCAGATTTAAACGTTCATCTTACAGACATGAGAAAAATATTTCTTAACCCTCCTCGAGTCAAAGGAGGAAGGGAGGAAGGAAAAGAGGAAGGAAAGGAGGGAGGAAGAAGGGAGGAAAGGAGGGAGGAAAGGATGGAAGGAAGGGAGGCAAGGAGGGGAGGAAGGAAGGATGGAAGGAAGGGAGGAAAGGAAGGGAGGAAAGGAAATAATGACAGAAGGAGGGAAGGAAGGGAGGAAAGGAGGGAGGAAGTAAGGGAAGAAGAAGGAAGGAAAGGAGGGAGAAGGGAGGGAGGGAGGGAGAAGGAAAAGAGGAAGGGTGAAGGAAGGAAAGAAGGAAGGAAAGGAGGGAGAAGGGAGGGAGGGAGGGGAGGAAGGAAAAGAGGAAGGTGAAGGAAGGAAAGAAGGACATAGGAAGGAAGGAAAGAAGGGAGGAAAGACGGAACAGTCAAAACAGATGGGGTCAATTTGACCCGGGAGGACGACAGGAAGGTTAAAGTCACAGAAACACGAAGTCACATCTTAAACATTCCTGCAAAACCTGTTTCCTCATTTATTACAAAAAGTTCATTTAAAATCTCAAATCAATAACTGATAACGTCGGCAGGTTGTCTGAACACATGGAGCAAGTTTAAACTATTTAATATTCACCTGCCTCAGAGATAAAAACTGTATGAAATATTCATAATAATCAATTCATTGATCAATTTCTGACATAAATCACATTATAATGATGCTAGAAGAGGTTTCCCCTAAATCTTCAGCCCAAACCTTCACTGAGTTTATATATAGAGAGAGATTCATCTACATTATGTGTTTATTAAAATTAGACCTTCAGCTCGGTTCATTTTAAAGGACGAGACAAGAAGAAAAATGCCTTCCACCTATAGTGCCAGTTTTATAGTTTCATAATAAGCAGAGGTTCAGTAATAAATGAAAATGTTTTGACAGGTTGTTATATCGCAGTCTTATTAATGTTGACTCGTACCAGTAAGAGTCTTAAATCAAACCAATTACTCCATATATGTTTGAGCAATCTGAACCCCCCCCCCCCCCCCCCCCGCCCCCCCCCATCACCTTAAATCATCTTGAATAAATGATACATCGCTCTGTTTCATTTCACAATAATCAGACTTATAATAACTAATATATTCTGTAATTAAGCAGTAATAACTCAGAGACAGACGAAAGACAGACGAAAGAGGCAAAGCACACACTTCTCTGACCTGCAGGTTTCCAGCTTCTCACTCATATCTCTTCATCTCCAACACAATAACACTTTGTTCACTTCCCAGAGCTCAACAATAGTCCTCCTCCACCCAACTGCTGCTGATTCATATCTAGATACTGTAAATATAAATCGCCTGACTGGATCCTGAGGTCATTTTCTTAGATACAGAACCAGAGCTGATCAGAGATTTATGGGTCTGATAAAAAATGAGGCCAAGATGATGACTAATTTTTTATTGGTTTTGCAAAGAAATTAATAACATACACAACTGATAGTAGCGATGACTGTTTTATGTTGTTATCTATTGCAAAACCCAACTCCCATCCACTCCACTTCTTCAATCCTCGCTCCTCTCTCAAGGGGTCGACCTACACAGAAGTCTCTTTCACACAGTCGTGCATGCCAGGAGAGCAATAAATAAGATAAAATAAAACTCAGATAAAGTAAAAAAATGTATTTGTTGATGTTCTAAAAGGAGGGTTGCCTCATTATAATGAAGGTTTTTAAGGACCCTAATCCTTTCAAGCCTCATTGCACTGCAGTATCTCGTAAATCCATCCACTATGAGTAGGTGGAGAAAGATTTGTCCATTTAAGGAGAATAAGCCTCCAGAGCAAGCAGATTGGTGAATGCAATGAGTTGTTTGTTGGCTTTGAGTGTGTTGGACCTTGAAGGAACTCTGAAGAGGCTGTAATGGAGTCTACTATCATACCCGAAGACCTCAATATTACAGACCAACACTCTGATAATTGTAAGCAAGATCAGAACATCATCTGCATACAGGTGGTTGTTCGGGTATCCCATGCATCAGTCCTGTCATCGTGTATCTCGGCTGGTCTTGCATTGGTGAAATAGACTCTGTGTAAGATCTTGCACTGCAGTAGAGTTTGCCTTACACATATAGAAGAAGTATGTACAAGGTTTAGTATTCAGTTTGACCCCATTGCTCATCTGATAAGGGAATCCTGAGGTCCTGGTCCCAGATGACCTTCTTGGGGGTTTAAACAAGTTGGGATTACCTTTGAAAAGAAGTCGTATGTGGTTTAAATGAGCACCTTTAGCCTTTAGAAAAGAGTCAATCATAGAATCTGGAGGGTGGTTTGGAAATTGGGGGAAATGGTTTAAATTTTGCTGATAAATTTGCAAATGAAGAAAAAAAACACCTTAACTAATAGTCAGCAGCTCTTTGTTTGACCAGGTCTAGAAAATTGGATCAGATCAGAGGATAGTAGGAATAGGTGGTTATGAAAGACTGAAACTAGAGTCAGCTGAACTGTCTCCTAAACCAATTGTAAAGTGTTGGTTATAATTTATTTCTGAGCAACTTATTTAAATGAGAGAGGTAATTAAGAACAAACCACCGATCCAAGACGTTTTCATCAGGGCTCCATGTGGTTGTTCGCTTGGTGTCATTTTAGTGTTACAGATCCAATAGTAAGTAAAGTTATTTATATATAGCTCCTTCCACAGATAACAGTCACAAAGGTGCTTCATATTCACAATAAAATCAACTACAATCATCAATCAAATTCAGATAAATAACCATCCAGTCTATCCAAGGACCTCAACCTAACAGGGAGACTCTTCCAAAGCTTTGGGGCCAACCAGAAGGCACGGTCTCCAAGAGTCTAAAACATGTCTGAGGTACACCTAGAAGACTCTGAGTAGAGGACCAGAGGGCTCAGCTCAAGGTGTTGAGGGTGCAAAAGGTCTGTCCATGAACACCAAAACTTGAAATGTAGTCTAAAATGAACAGGAAGCCAGTGCAGTGAGGATAACATGGGTGTGATGTACTGGTGGAAATTTGGTAATGCCAGGCCTTTAGACTGAGGAAGTTGAAGTCATGTTCTCCAGATACCTGCTCAATTATTACACCAGAGGAATGAATTCATCAGCTGATCTAGTGTGTGTGGGGGGGAAAATGATGAATATTTGATATTGGGGTAGAACCATCAGATTAGCTCTATAGACAGACTATGAGGGACAACCATTGGTCTAAATCAAGTTTACAGATCTAATAATGAGAGGAACTGTTTAGCAAGAAGCTCTGTTAATGATTTTGAGATGAAGATTCTTGGTTTCTGAATCCTTCCATGACTTTTCTTTCCTTCTAAAAAGAAAAGAGAGCCTGGAGCGAGAGTCTTTCAGCGAGGAAATGTTTGCTTAACTGGAACAAGATGCCAAATTTGAACAGATTGAATGTATAGCCTCATGATTTATTTATTTATTTTTGTCTACAGGACTTGTAGATTTTCAAACACGTCAAACATCATGAGTAACGATTTGGAAAACTGCATAAAAACCAACCTATCAACCAATCAGTGATGTGCATAATGTTTGTGTTAAGTAATCAGTCTTTATGTTACAGTACAGATACAGAAACATACAGAAACATTAACTTTGTGGAGTTTAAACCTTTTTTCATTGTCAGAGAAGAAACCAAACGCTTTGGATCCAAACCACATCGTCTTCCCTCAAACTAAAACCACAAATCATCTTCAACAGGCAGCAGAGTATTCTGACCACCAAGCTACAACTCATAAAATCATAAATCTTACATGACAGCATGTTTATCCAGTCTCTATATTGTGGCTTTGCGTACACTCGTGTATTTTTTTTATCCTTTCCTGTTGGTTTCATGTGCAAACAAAGCGTTCAAATGAAGGAACAGCGTCGGTCTGTGAGGCTAATTTGTGGTCAGACTGTGTTATTAAAGCTTATGCATCCGTCATGAGATACACAGCCGCCCAAACAGCATTCTTCCTGCACGCAATCATTGGAAAAGGAACGGCTGTTAAAACGGTGAATACATTTTTACGAGTGTCACAACTCCCATGAAACGATTGCTTTTATTATCAGGATCTGATCCGTTCAGTCCAATAACGTTTGGAAAGTCCAGAAAAAGCCGCACGATTAAATTATTTCATCCCAGAGCCAAGAACAAGTCATTCAGCAGGAGTCTCGGATGTGTATGTGCACTGTTAGCCCAAAAAACAGGACCCATCACACACCGTTTAACAACAGGATCGCTGCAGCCACGCTAACCCGAACACACACAACCGTCACTTTACCAAAATCACAACCAGAAGGACGTCTTGTTAAATGAACTGCATCTTAAGTGTAAAGTAGCACCCAGTAGCAGCTTCTTAACTCTGTGATTATGGAAACAGATGAAAGAAGGAGATGAAAGGAAGATGTTGGAGTTTACTTTATAAGGTGGAGGTTTTATTTGTGTGTGTGTTCTCTTTAAAATTGAAACCATATTTCCCATAAAACCAGGTGCTTCCTGTCACAGGGAAGATGCTGTACGTTTGTTTTTAATGAGGAAGAAGACCAATAACCTGTCTGCAGTATGCATCCTGATGAGGAAGACTATCTATTGATATAAGGAGGGAAGGAAGAAAGGAAGGAAGGAAGGGAAGGGAAGGAAAGGAAAGAAGGAAGGGAGGAGGGAAGGAAGGAAGGAAGGAAAGAAGGAAGGAAAGAAAG
>JAJDFG010001842.1:0-2500 GCA_021039105.1 Scomber colias | reverse complement strand
GAGATACAGACTCTTTAACTTTCCTGTTGTCCTCCCGGGTCCTTCCTCTGTCCTTCCTTCCTTCCTTCCTTCCTTCACTGTCCTTCCTCATCTGTCCGTCCTTCCCTCCTTCCTTCCTTCCTTCCTTCCTTCATCTGTCCTTCCTTCCTTCCTTCCTTCCTTCCTTAGATCTAAGTTCAGCTGTTAGGGTAAATGTTCCCCTCCTTCTGTCCTTTCTTCCTTCCTTCATCTGTCCTTCCTTTCTTTCTTCCTTCCTTCCTTCCTCATCCCTCCGTCCCTCCTTTCCTTCCTACCTTCCTTCCTTCCCCCCTCCTTTCCTTCCTTCTTCCCTTCCTTCTTCCCTCCTACCTTCCTTCCTTCCCCCCTCCTTTCCTTCCTTCTTCCTCCTTCTTCCCTCCTCCTTTCCTACCTTCCTTCCTTCCTCCCTCCTTTCCTCCCTCCTTTCCTCCCTCCCTTCCTTCCTTCCTTCTTCCTTTCCTTCCTCCCTCCTTTCCTTCCTTCTTTCCTTCCTCTCCCTCCCTCCCTCCCTCCCTTCCTTCCTCCCTCCTTCCTTTCCTTCCTCCCTCCTTTCCTTCCTTCCTTCCTTCCTTCCTTCCTTCCTTCCTTACTTTAGGTGCAAATGACATAACTAGTAAGGCCTGTTTAAGGGTTAAAAGAATCCATCCAACACCCCTTTTCAAACATTGGATGGTTATTAATTTAGTTGATGTCATTCTCTTAAACCTCTCCATTTTTTAAAACACTGTTTAAAATGCACTTTGGCCTTGGCGGAGTAGAGCAGCCTTTATTGGGTCTTTTATCTGTATATTTCTCTGTATTATTTAGGTTTTATATTGTTTGTTTGTTTATTGTTTCTGCTTATTTTACTGCACTTTGGTAAAACACTGGCTGTTTTAAATGTGCTATAAATAAATAAGAAGACAATGACATTTCTATGTTATGCTATGTTATGGTTGCAGTGGTCTTTTTTCCCCATGTGGCTGTTTTTAAATGTGAACACGACTGATGTGCTGAGAGAGTGATGGGAAGTGACAATAAAACTGATTCTGATTATTTTTGTTTAATATCTCTTATTTATTTTTCTTTATTTAATTTTAGATTTTTATAATAAATCCTAAATATTTTGCTCTTGGCTTGCATTATTGGTCTCAACTCTTCTGTCTTCATTATCAGCTTGTGACCTCATTAGGTCAGAGAAGCGAGCTCATAACCGGCTCAATTCCTCCAGACCTGCAGGATGAATCTGGGTGAGGAAAGTGAAGAAGAAGCACTTTATACCCCCCCCCCCCCCTCCCTCCCCCTCATTACCCTCATTATATTGCCTTTGAGCATGGCCTTTAACCCCCCCCTGCTCAGTGGCAGATCAGACTGTGGTTGTACTGGGTAATTTCCAGATGTGACTGTGTGATTTGATCAAGGCATTCCTGGAAAGAAAAAAATAGCCCCTAAAATGATTCTGAGCTAAAATGAAGTAGATTTTATTGATCTCTCTGGAAGAAAAGTTGGACTAAGCTCAGTTAAATTCACTCTTTCTCTCTAAAACTAGATCTACAGCTTCCAATAATCTGCATCTACATTTCTTCTGTCTTCATTATCAGCTTGTGAACTACATTAGGTCAAAGAAGCTAGCTCATACCGGTTCAATTCCTCCAGACCAGCAGGATGAATCTGGGTGAGGAAAGTGAAGAAGGCAGCACTCCCCCCCCCGCCCCCCTCCCACTCATTACCCTCATTATATTGCCTTTGAGCAAGGCCTTTAACCCCCCCTGTACTGGGTAACTTCCAGGTGTGAATGTGTGTAACTGTGTGAATTTGATCAAGGCGTCCTAGACAGAAAAAATAGCCCCTAAAATCATTCTGAACTAAAATGAAGCTGATTTATTGATCTCACTGGAAGAAAAGTTGGACTAAGCTCAGTTAAATCGACTCCTTCTCTCTAAAACTAAGATCTACAGCTACAGCTACCTCATTAGGTCAGAGAAGCGAGCTCATAACCGGCTCAATGCCTCCAGACCTGCAGGATGAATCTGGGTGAGGAAGTGAAGAAGAAGCACTTTTACCCCCTCATTACCGTCATTATATTGCCTTTGAGCAAGGCTTTAACACCCCCCTGTACTGGGTAGCATCCAGGTGTAACTGTGATCAAGGCGTTCCTAGAAAGAGACCATAAAAAAAAGCCCCTTAAATGATTCTGAGCTAAAATGAAGTTGATTTTATTTGATCTCTCTGGAAGAAAAGTTGGACTAAGCTCAGTTAACCCTTAAACAGGCAACGTGCACCAGGAGATACACACTCTTTATCCTTCATGTTGTCCTCCGGGTCCTTCCTCTGTCCGTCCTTCCTTCCTTCCTCCTTCCTTCCTCTGTCCTTCCTTCCTTCATCTGTCCTTCCTTCCTTCCTCAGATCTAAGTTCAGCTGTTAGGATAAATGTTCCCTCCTTCTGTCCTTTCTTCCTTCCTTCATCTGTCCTTCCTTTCCTCCTCCTCCCTCCCTCCCTCCT
>JAJDFG010001841.1:20000-25286 GCA_021039105.1 Scomber colias | reverse complement strand
CTCTTTCCTTCCTTCTTCCTTTCCTTTCCTCCCTTCCTTCCTTCCTCCCTCCCTTCCTCTGTGGCCCTGCTGAGAGATTAAACACAGAAATGCTGATCAGCTGTAACAGCGTGTAAACATCAGAGTGTCTCTACTTCCTGTCTGTTCTTTGGGAAGTGTCTCTACTTCCTGTCTGGTCTTTGGGAAGTTTCTCTACTTCCTGTCTGTTCTTTGGGAAGTGTCTCTACTTCCTGTCTGTTCTTTGGGAAGTGTCTCTACTTCCTGTCTGTTCTTTGGGAAGTGTCTCTACTTCCTGTCTGTTCTTTGGGAAGTGTCTCTACTTCCTGTCTGTTCTTTGGGAAGTGTCTCTACTTCCTGTCTGTTCTTTGGGAAGTGTCTCTACTTCCTGTCTGTTCTTTGGGAAGTGTCTCTACTTCCTTATGTTCTTTGGGAAGCTGCTGAAAGCTTCATTTCCAGGCGAGTCACAGCTCAGCCTCAATAATACAAACACACATATTTAAATGATTGTTGTTGCGACTCCACAGCTGACAGCCATGATTCTAACAACCATGATAAGTGAGTGTCTGGAAACTCAATTTACTGCTAATGAGTGAAGCTTTGAGAGTGTACAGGCAGCAGCCAGGGATCAAATGAGAGAGTAAGGAAGTGATGTCAGACAGGATTAACCCTCCTGCTGTCCTCGAGTCAAGTAAGGAAGGAAGGGAGGAAGGAAGATGGAAGGAAAGGAGGGAGGAAGGAAGGAAGGGACAAAGGAGGGAGGAAGGAAGGAAGGGACAAAGGAGGGAGGAAGGAAGAAGGAAGGAAAGGACAAAGGAAGGTGGGAGGGAAAGAGGAAGGAAAGGAAGGAGGGAGGGACAAAGGAAGACGGAAGGAAAGGAAGGAAAGGAGGGAGGGAGGAAGGGAGGAAGGAAAGGATGGAGGAAGGAGGAGGGAAAGAGGGAAGGAAGGAAGGAGGAAAGGAGGGAGGGAGGGAGGAAGGAAGATGGAAGGAAAGGAGGGAGGAAGGAAGGAGGGGACAAAGGAGGGAGGAAGGAAGGAAGGGACAAAGGAAGGTGGGGGAAGGAAGTAAGAAGGAAAGGAGGAAGGAGGGAGGGATAGAGGGAGGGAGGAAGGAAGGAAAGGAGGGAGGGAGGAAGGAGGAAAGGAGGGAGGAAGGAGAGGAAAGAGGGAAGGAAGGAAAGGATGGAGGAAGGAGGAGGGAAAGAGGGAAGGAAGGAAGGAGGAAAGGAGGGAGGAAGGAGAGGAAAGAGGGAAGGAAGGAAAGGATGGAGGAGGGAAAGAGGGAAGGAAGGAAGGAGGAAAGGAGGGAAGGAGGGAGAGAGGAAGGAAGAAGGAAAGGAGGAAGGAAAGAAATGAAGGGACAAAGGAGGGAGGGAGGAAGAAGGAAGGAAAGGACAAGGAAGGTGGAGGGAAGGAAGTAAGAAGGAAAGGAAGGAAGGAAGGAAGGGACAAAGGAGGGAGAAAGGAAGAGGGAAGGAAAGGACAAAGGAAGGAAGGAAAGGAGGGAGGAAGGAAAGGAAGGAGGGAGGGACGAAGGAAGACGGAAGGAAAGGAGGGAAAGAGGGAAGGAAGGAAAGGAGGGAGGGAGGAAGGAAAGGAGGGAAAGAGGGAAGGAAGGAAAGGAAGGGACAAAGGAGGGAGGAAGGAGAGGAAAGAGGGAAGGAAGGAAAGGATGGAGGAAGGAGGAGGAAAGAGGGAAGGAAGGAAGGAGGAAAGGAGGGAGGGAGGGAGGGAGGGAGGAAGGAAGGAAGAAGGAAAGGAGGAAGGAAAGAAATGAAGGGACAAAGGAGGGAGGGAGGAAGAAGGAAGGAAAGGACAAGGAAGGTGGGGGAAGGAAGTAAGAAGGAAAGGAAGGAAGGAAGGAAGGGACAAAGGAGGGAGGAAGGAAGAGGGAAGGAAAGGACAAAGGAAGGAAGGAAAGGAGGGAGGAAGGAATGGACAAAGGAGGGAGGGAGGAAGGAAGACGGAAGGAAAGGAGGGAAAGAGGGAAGGAATGAAAGGAGGGAGGGAGGAAGGAAAGGAGGAAAGGAGGGAGGGAGGGAGGGAGGAAGGAAGGAAGAAGGAAAGGAAGATGGAAGGAAAGGAGGGAGGAAGGAAGGAATGGACAAAGGAGGGAGGAAGGAAGGAAGGGACAAAGGAAGGTGGGGGGAAGGAAGTAAGACGGAAAGGAGGATGGAGGGAGGGATAAAGGGAGGGAGGAAGGAAGGAAAGGAGGGAGGGAGGAAGGAAGGAAGGAAGGAGGGAGGGAGGGACGGAGGGAAAGAGGGAAGGAAGGAAAGGATGGAGGAAGGAGGAGGGAAAGAGGGAAGGAAGGAAGGAGGAAAGGAGGGAGGGAGGAAGGAAGGAAGAAGGAAAGGAGGAAGGAAGGAGGGAAAGAGGGAAGGAAGGAAGGTGGGGGGAAGGAAGTAAGAAGGAAAGGAGGAAGGAGGGACCACTTAGACATTTTTACCATAATCCTCTAATATATTCTCTCTAAATGGATTAAAAGCAGAAATTTGATGCTGAGTCCACAAAAACAGAATGTGTGAAGTTATTCATGCTTTTATTTTGAAATTTTTTAAGTTTAAATTCAAACTACACCAACATGGAGACTAAATAAACCTCACTGACCCGTTTACGTGTGACTCATCTCAGACTGTAAACATGCAGCTGAGTCCAGGTGCAGCTTGGCTCGCTGCAGACTCACCTGCTGCAGGAGGAGGAGGAGGAGGAGGAGGAGGAGGAGGAAGATACCAGCTGCTGTCTGATCAACACACAACATAGAGGAGGTGACTGAGAGGAGCAGGATGAGGATGAGGAGGAGGAGGAGGAGGAAGAGGAGGAAGAGGAGGAAGAGGAGGATGACTGAGAGGAGGAGAAAATCAAACAACATGACTGATATGCTAAGCTGATGGGGAGGAGGAGGAGGAGGAGGATGATGAGGAGGAGGAGGAGGAGGAGGAGGAGGAGGGGGGAGCAGGAGGATGAGGAGGAGGAGGAGCAGCAGGAGGAGGATGGGGAGCAGCAGGAAGAGCAGGAGTAGGAGGAGCAGGAGGAGCAGTAGGAGGATGAAGAGGAGGAGAGGAGCAGAAGGATGATGAGGAGGAGGAGGAGGAAGAAGAGCAGGAGGAGGAGGAGGACGAGGAAGAAGAGGAGCAGGAGGAGGAGCAGGAGAAGCAGGAGGATGAGGAGGAGAAGGAAGAGGATGAGGAGGAGGAGGAGGAGCAGGAGAAGCAGGAAGAGGATGAGGAGGAAGAGAAGGAGAAGCAGGATGAGGAACAGGAGGATGAGGAGCAGGAGAAGGAGAAGGAGGAAGAGCAGGAGAAGCAGGAGGATGAGGAGGAGCAGGAGCAGGAGGAGGATCAGGAGGAGGATAGTGGAAACACCTTAGCAACCGCCTTAGCAACCAGCTTAGCAACGAGGTCTATGTTAACTGTTTATTTCTAGGTATGTGTGAACATTTATCCAGTGGGCCCAACTGGACCGCTTGACGGCCCGGTTGTGGCCCTCGGACCGTATGTTTGCCACCCCTGCTGTAAATACCAACACCACAGATGTAACCTGAGCTGCTGAAAGTGCAGAATTCATATAAAGCGCTGCGGTTCACAAGCGCTGTGACAAGTCAGTGTTTCAGTAATTGGTCCTGGAGTCGATAGCTTGAACCCTTTAGCTAACAGATGGAGCCGCTTCGCATTGACCGCAGCAGCTGATTAGCATGCACGCTAATATTTCAGCCTTTAAGTATTCTGTCCACTAACTGGCCCGAGCATGCACCTAATCACAGAGGAGGAGGAGGAGCAGGAGGAGGAGAAGCACGCTAATATTTCAGCCTTTAAGTATTCTGTCCACTAACTGGCCCGAGCATGCACCTAATCACAGAGGAGGAGGAAGAGCAGGAGGAGGAGGAGGAGGAGCAGGAGGAGGAGGAGGAGGAGGAAGAGGAGGAAGAGGATGAGAAGCAGGAGGAGGATGAGGATGAGGAGGAGGAGGAAGAGGATGAGAAGCAGGAGGAGGATGAGGTGTAGGAGGAGCAGGAGGGGGAGGAGGAAGAGGAGGGGGAGCAGGAGGAGAAGGAAGAGGATGAGGAGGAGGAGGAGGAGGATGAGGAACAAGAGGATGATGAGGAGTAGGAAGAGCAGGAGGAGGAGGAGGAAGAGGATGAGAAGCAGGAGGAGGAAGAGGAGGAGGATGAGGAGCAGGAGGAGGAGGAGGAGAAGGATGATGATGAGGAGCAGGATGATGATGAGCAGGAGGATGAGGAGCAGGAGGATGAGGATGAGGAGGAGGAGAAGGAGGAGGAGGAGGAGGAGGAAGAGGATGAGAAGCACACTAATATTTCAGCCTTTAAGTATTCTGTCCACTAACTGGCCCGAGCAAGCACCTAATCACAGAGCAGGAGGAGAAGCAGGAGGAGGAGGAGGAGAAGCAGGAGGTGGAGGAGGAGCAGGAGATGAGGATGAGCAGGAGGAGGAGGATGAGGAACAGGAAGATGATGAGGAGTAGGAGGAGCAGGAGGATGAGGAGCAGGAGGAAGAGGATGAGGTGTAGGAGGAGGAGGAGGAGGAAGAAGAAGAGGAGAAGCAGGAGATGAGGAGGAGCAGGAGGAGGATGAGGAACAGGAGGATGATGAGGAGTAGGAGGAGCAGGAGGATGAGGAGGAGGTGGAGGAGGAGGAGAAGCAGGAGGTGGAGATGAGGATGAGCAGGAGCAGGAGGATGAGGAGGAGGAGGAAGAGGATGAGAAGCAGGAGGAGGATGAGGTGTAGGAGGAGCAGGAGGAGGAGGAGGAGGAGGAGGAGGAGGAAGAGGATGAGAAGCACACTAATATTTCAGCCTTTAAGTATTCTGTCCACTAACTGGCCCGAGCAAGCACCTAATCACAGAGCAGGAGAAGCAGGAGGAGGAGGTGGAGGAGGAGGAGGAGGAGGAGCAGGAGATGAGGATGAGCAGGAGGAGGAGGATGAGGAACAGGAGGATGATGAGGAGTAGGAGGAGCAGGAGGATGAGGAGGAGCAGGAGATGAGGATGAGCAGGAGGAGGAAGAGGAGGAGGAGGAGGAGGAGGAGGATGAGCAGGAGGAGGAGGAGGAGAAGGAGGATGATGAGGAGTAGGATGATGATGAGGAGCAGGACAAGCAGGAGAAGCAGGAGAAGCAGGAGGAGGAGGAGGAGGAGGAGGAGGATGAGAAGCACGCTAATATTTCAGCAGCTTTAAGTATCCTGTCCACTAACTGGCCCGAGCAAGCACCTAATCACAGAGCAGGAGAAGCAGGAGGAGGAGGTGGAGGAGGAGGAGCAGGAAGAGGAGG
>JAJDFG010001841.1:0-15000 GCA_021039105.1 Scomber colias | reverse complement strand
AGTAGTTGGTGGACTGAAGTGATTGATGTAATTGGTTATGTTGTAAGTAATATATGTCTGGAATAATGAAAAGGCCTAATTGTACGCTACGGGCGGGACAATGATAAAAAAGCGGTTGGAAGAACGCGCTATTTATGTCTGAAAAAGTACTTTGCAGGCAAAGGGACTTAAAACGCTCACTATTGAGAGTGAGGCGTAAAACACTGTTACGCTGGGAAGAACCCAGGTAAGCAGGTGTTATATATGTTGTATTGAAAAGTACTTTGCAGGCAAAGGGACTTAAAACGCTCACTATTGAGAGTGAGGCGTAAAACACTGTTACGCTGGGATGAACCCAGGTAAGCAGGTGTTGTCTAGTGTATGTTGTGTCTTGAAAAAGTACTTTGGAGACAAAGGGACTTTAAAAACGCTCACTATTGAGAGTGAGGCGTGAACACTGCTATTCCTGGACGGACTGACCGCTTGACGGCCCCGATCCTCGATAAGCAGGGGTTAGTCAATTGTTTCGTGTTATTTGTGAAATAGACACTGTCTCTCAAAAACGGACTGACCGCTCAGACGGCCCCGATTTTTGGTGACAGGTGTTGACATGTTGTGAGAAAGATAGAATGGTTGTCTAGTGGTAATTAATAGAATAACTATTATTGATTATATAAACAAAGGCAAGTGTAAGTCTCGATCGATCGAGCAGCATTTGAAACACAGCAGAATAAAATACAATCCATAAAAAAAAAAAAAATTAAACGGCACAATTCTACGAATAATTCTTGCTTAATACATGGATGCATGTGTATTTATGTTGTAAGTATATAACATTTAACAATGGGGAAGAAATTCAGTAAAACCTCACAATGTGAATCTACATATATAAAAAATAGGTCAGAGAATGACTTACCAAAAAAAAAAGAGCGAAAGGCTATGAAAAAATTGCTAAAGACAAATCCACATTTGAAAAATATTCCTATCAAGACACTTGAGCAAATGACACCTAGAGAATGGATGCAAACCAAACTAGGATTTTATTATGTTGAACCATTTCTAACAGATATCTCTGAATGGACAGATGATCGATACCCTAGAGATGGTAGTTTTGATAAATCCAAGTTGGATATAATAAGGGGGTATTTACTTGACAACACGGCAGTCCCGAGTCCAAAGTGGGATAAGGATTACATGGTTGATGTATTCAAAGCTTGGGAATTGATGAGTAAACAATGGCCTGAAAATATTCAGAAAGCTAAGAAACGGAAACCCAAGACATTGACCTTTATGACCCAAGACTCAGAGAAATCTGATCCAACACACCCTGTTGTCAATCATACCGTCCCGATATATCCAAATCTTCATAACTTCATGCAACCTCCTGCATATGAATCAGATGATGATTATGATCTGATATTTGCCTGGTCAGGCACATCACATACAAAGACAAAATCTAGTAAAGACAGTACTAAAGTTATTCCTACAATCATTTTTCCTGTTGTCGGTAACCTTACTACGCAAATCAAGACTTGGCAAACACAGTGCATTGATGAATGGCTAAATAATTGCCAGAGAGCTTTTGGAATCTATAAAAAGAAAGCATGCATCAGATAAATACCAACTTTTTGATGAACAAATAAAATATGTCAAGGAATGCATGGCAAAAGAATTCAGAAGAATAATGACTGTGATAAAAAAGGGACATGATATTGGATTGAATGAGGTGTCCAAAGGCTTGCTTGATTGCTTTCATTCAGTAATAAAACGTTATCAAGAAGAAACAGACTTAAAATTGAATTTTAGTAAACCAATAGATACTAAACACATACAAGCTATAATCTCAAGAATATCTGAAACTGATGCAAAACTGGTATATGAAATGATTAACTACTTCAAGAGCAAACAGATACGAAAGGATCAAAGAGACTATTCAAAAGAAGATGAAGTGAAATTGATAACACCATTGGTGACTTTTGATGATAAAGTACTAGACAAACCATTAACTCTTGTTGAAATATCACGTATTACACAAGATGCTCCTTCACCATTGAATAATCCACATGGGTTTATAAACTGGTGGAGAACTGCTTTGATGCATAGTTCATTGTCCGGTAAAGATGTACGTTATATTTTAACCACTCTAATGCCTAATATCAAAATTGAAACATTAATGACAGAATGTTTGACCCTAAGCTTTGACCATGACGGACCAATAGATGGAGAAACGCAATTGGAAGATAAATATCCATGGTTAAAGAGACAACATAGAGAAGAACATTTATTAGAACTGACTGCATTTTTAAAGAAAAATGCGGCACATGATAGAGATGTATCTCAAGATCTAAACTGTAAACGTAAACCGAATGAACCTATGTATGAATATGCATCCAGATTTCAGAGATGTTGGAAGGAGCAAGCTAAATTGGAAATGAAAGAAAAAGAAGATCCATTTTTCATATCAATGTTCTTGAACGGGTTAGATCAAACTGCTGCCTACACTCTGAAATTATCCACACCAGACATTTATTCACTTAGTCCGAGTGAGTTGTTAAAGAAAATAAGAGAATTAGATGCTGTGGGATTATTTACAACTGTCAAACCTAAGATACAAGGATCACAAATGCTTTCAGAATTCGATGAAAATAACTCTGTGCTTTTCCAACAGATTCCACCAAGAGGCAGGTGGGGAAATACGATATATGGAGGCCCAGGTCAAATGAGGCCCTCCACACCCAAAATAGGTTTTGACTACTCTTTCCAAAGAGGTAGAGGTTTTAACTGGGGAAGAAGAAATCGCAGACCCATGACAGACACTAACACATGTCATTATTGTTTGAAAACAGGTCATTGGGCCAGAGATTGTAGAATTAAGAGACAGGATGAATATCAAATGACGGGAGAATCTCAAACACAACCCTATACTCCTGTCCAGCATAGAGCTTCGTTTTCTCCGCAGGCTAACACCAACTTTCAGCCACAACAACAGGTTACATCAAGTAATCATCAACAACCTCAGGTATCCTCTGAAAATAGACCAGTACATTTATTATGGAATAAATAGGACAACCGACAGGGGGACACGGATGGTAACTTTAAACTCATAATCAATGCTCCGCAATTCCATATTTCTAATAAACCATCAGAAATACCACAATTAAGTTTACAAATATCAGGAAAGAGAATTCCATTCTTAGTGGACACAGGAGCAACTATTTCTTGTCTGAGACAAAAGGATTTAAAATGTCCTTTGAGTAAAGAATCCGTCCAGTCTGTTGGTATCAGTGGTGTCCCACAAACTGAATTTTTATCTAAGCCATTACAAGTAGATCTAGATGAAATAAAACTGCAACATTCATTTGTGGTGAGTGCAACAACTCCTATGTCCTTAATGGGACGGGATTTGTTAAGCAAATTAAATGCAACCATTTCATGCTCACCCAATGGCATTGAAGTTCTTATTCCTGCAAATAAAATGTACCAACTATTTTCTCATAAGTTAGGAATATCTTATAAGGCTGCCTCCACTTTGACAAATGTTGACTTTTTATCCAAACTATTTACAATGGAAGGACTTAAGAAACTGGCCTCATGTCAAGCCGCTGTTGCTGCTAAAATTTTAAACATGAAACCAGTTGATCCACCATTTTCAGATAAAAAAAGTTGAACAAAGTGAAATGCAAGAAATCCCACAATGTCTTTACGTATCACCACATGGACTCTTGCTATTATGGAAAAATACTTCTGAAAATATTGAACTCTTTGTGTGTGCTGTACGCACAGATTTTACTGATATTGATCTTTTAAAGGAATCGTGTAAAGTTCACCTTAATAAAACCCCAGATAATGAGGATCAAAACAAAAACTACATCATCTGGTCGTATGGAGTTGAACCATCACATTTTTTTATTAAGATTTTACAAAATAGTAGTGAACCACATCTTCACATCAAAGATGTCACGGAGATTTCATTAAAACCACCTTCAATATTAGCTTCAGTCCCCGCAGACTTATGGGCACTACATGCCAATCATGTGGGTTTATTGAATGTAGCGCCTTATCAAGCCAAAGTTAATCCTAATAAGTATCCGGTATACGTAAAACAATACCCATTGTCAAAGGAAAAAGAAGAGGGAATTAAACCAGTCATTGAGAGTTTATTACAACAAGGTGTAATTGTCAAAAAACAATCACAAAATAACACTCCTATAAATCCAATCTTAAAGCCTGGAACAAATAAATATCGATTTACACAGGACTTAAGAAAGGTTAATGAAGCAGTATATCCTATAGCTCCAATTGTACCTGATACGAATTCCATTCTAGCAGCACTGCCGGCAAACTCAAAATATTATACAGTAGTGGACCTTTGTTCGGCATATTTTTCAATTCCAGTACATGAAAATACACAGGATTTGTTTGCCTTTACCTACAAAAATGAACAATATGTTTGGCGCAGATTACCAATGGGCTTTGTTGATTCTGCCGCTGTGTATTCTGCTGCAGTTAATATGCACCTGGCTCAATTAACCTTACCCGGCCCGTCTACGCTATTACAGTATGTTGACGACATCCTAGTGGCCTCACCGACAGAGTCTGATTGTGTTCAAGACTCTCTTGCTCTCCTCACACACCTTGCTATGGGCGGACATAGAGCATCCCTTGCTAAGCTCCAATTTTGTCAACCAGATGTCAACTACTTGGGATATGTATTAAGAAACGGATGCCGGTACCTCTCACCGGAAAGAGTGAAAGCCATCCAGGACATTAAAAGACCTCAGACAAAAACAGAACTTTTATCCTTTCTGGGTCTTGTAAATTATTGTCGAGCCTGGCTTGCAGAATATGCAACGTATGACTTCATCTTGCGGAAGGCAACAATCAAAGGCTCTTCGGACAATGTTCAGTGGTCTGATGAAATGAAGCAAGCCTTCCGTCACATCAAATACCTCCTCTGTACCGCTCCAGCTCTGGGCTTACCTGATTACAAACTGCCGTTTCATCTGTATGTCACAGAAAATGGACTTGTTGCCTCTGCTGTTTTGGCTCAGACGCATGGTGACAGGTTAAGACCAGTGGCATATTACTCGAAAACTTTACCTTTAATTGTTCAAGGAATGGTCCCATGTTTAAGAGCTGTCGCTGCAGCTGCTATAATGGTAGAAAAATCACAAACCATAGTTTTAGGACATCCATTAACGCTTCATACGACACATGCGGTTAACATCATTCTTCTTAATATAACCACCCAACATATGACTAGTCAACGGCGTAGTAATTACGAACATATTTTAACAGGAACCCAAAACCTCACTATATCCACAACTACCCATACAAATCCAGCTATACATTTAAAAACATTGCTGCATGGTAAAGACCAAGAAAATGAGGATTATACTCATGACTGTATGGAATTAATTAATTCTACTTCAAGCATAAGAGCCGATTTATAACAAACGCCCTTAGAAAATTGTGACTTTATCTTATATTGTGAGGGATCCTCTATGCGCCCCGACGATAAGACCACCTTATCAGGTTATGCTATCGTAAATGACAACAATCAATGTGTAGAGGCATACAGGTTACCAGTATCATCAGCACAAGCTGCAGAACTGATAGCCTTGACAAGAGCATGTTTAATCGCAGAAAATAAAGATGTCACTATTTATACAGACTCAAAATATGCTTTTTCAGTTGCACATGATTTTAGCAAAATATGGGAAAATCGTGGTTTTGTCACAACTGCAGGAAAACCAATTCAACATGCCGAGTTAGTCAAAGAATTATTGTCAGCCTTGATGTTACCAGCCCAAATTGCTATAGTAAAATGCGCAGGACATTCAAAAGCAGATTCAGATGTAGCAAAAGGTAATAATTTAGCTGATAAATATGCTAAGGATGCAGCTATAAATGCTCACTTCCCTCCATGGCTAAATACTGTTGTGATTGCTGCACAGATTTCGGATCCACCTTTTACCATTAACGATCTGATTACCTTTCAGAAACAAGCCCTAGATGCTGAAGTAAGATTGTGGAAGAAAAAAGGATGTCACCAAGACATTGACAATCTGTGGAAATTTAGAGATAATCGTATAGTTTTACCCAAACTAGCATATGATTCTCTTATTTCCTATGTACATGGTGTGACGCATGTTAATTACAAGGCAGTAACAGACTACATCTCTAAATTGTTTTTTACAATAGGATTGGAAGAACACGTTAGAAGATTTATTCAAAGATGCTTGATCTGTGCCCGATGTAATCCACATGTAAATAGACCAAAACATGACCACCTGCCCAAGCCAGAAGGACCTTTCCAATCATTGCAAATTGATTTTACACATATGCCAAAATGTAAAGGTTATCCGTATCTCTTGGTAATAGTGGATAGATTTTCAAAATGGCCAGAAGCATTTCCTACTAGAAAAGAAAATGCACAAACAGTAGTTAAGTGCTTAATGGAACACATCATTCCACGATACGGGATACCGGCAGGCATTGATTCAGATAATGGCACACCCTTTACATCGCGTGTAACTAAACAATTAGCACTAGCATTGGGAATCAAATGGACCTTCCATATTCCATACCATCCACAAAGTTCGGGACAGGTGGAACGAACAAATAGAACAATAAAGGACAAATTGATAAAGATTCATCAATCAAGACAAATGAATTGGATTGAAGCTTTACCTCTTACACTTTTGTCCATTAGAACAATGCCTAACAAAACTACTGGTTTGTCACCACATGAAATACTAATGGCCCGTCCTTTTCCTTTAGGTGTTCAGATGAATGCGAGACCAGCAGAAGACCTAACACAATTACAAGAATTGCAACAAAACTACGTTAAACATTTATTTTCTTTTGTTTCTAAATATTCTCAGCAGGTGATAGATTCTCTTCCCTCCCCAGCTGACACACCCACACATACTTTCCAACCAGGAGATTATGTCCTGGTCCGCAGTCTGAAACCTATAGAAGGAGAACCACGTTACGGCCCACCAACACAAGTTCTGTTGGTAACGCGGACAGCGGTCAAAGTCAAAGGCCAACCGCAATGGATCCATGCAACCAGAATCAAGGCTGCACCCCTTCCGAGCATGGCATCAACATAAGTGGCGAACTAACAGAAGTTCAACAAACACGCAAAATTAATAAGATGCATGATACGAGTGTAAAATACAACTTACCTCAAGCATATCTATACATAAATCTTATAATTGCTTGTTGCATACTTGCCTGCTGCGTAACCATCCCTTATGTACTCATTGCTTGTAATGCTAACACGGGTACCATCGTCACATGTGAAAATAACAACACAAGTAAAGATAATTGGAAACCAGATAATAACACACTGACACGTAAGGAGGAATTGTTGAATAATGATCCTTATAAACGCATGAGAAGAGCAATCCCAGCAAGAATTGCTAAGCCTAAACCATACTTAGAAGTAGGCATGCTACAACATGTTCCAATAACTGAATTGGAAATGCAGTGTTTGTATTATCCATTAACTCCTAATGCAACTCGATCCTACTACATTCATAATGTTACCTATGTTACAATAGAATCATACACTGTAGATGTAAGAGTTGAATATCAGTCAGTAACAAATGAAGTGATTACTACTCGAATTATAGTACTAAGTGTTGTAACTGAAAGACCAACCGTTGAATTTTGTAATGCAGTATGGAAAAATCTTGTTCCAAATTTTTTCGTACACTTAGATCAAGACGCTTATGTAAATTTTCAACCGATTGTGCTCAAAGCGACACAAATAACATCACCCCAAGTATGTGTCAATACCATAACGGGAATTATACAACATAGTATGGGTGTCACTCGCAATTGTCCTAAATCTTAGAGAGATCCAAGAAGGAATTGTACGAAGCAATAGGCTAAAGATGCACGAGCCACAGGAGGCTACTTGAAGCAAAAGCCATGGGATAACATTTTTAGACTCTTTGGAGGACACCCTACCACTGCATGGATTTTGAGCATATTTGCACCTATCATGGGGATTATTCTCATTGTAACCGTACTGATAGGATGTTGCTTTCCTATTTTTCGAGCACTAATCATGAAATCTCTTCATTCTGTTACAAATATGACGGTGATACCGAATCCGGTTAGGAACGTGACTATCTACGCTCCACCAGATGACAAAAGTGAATCCACTTCTATCTCATCCGAGTCTTCTGAGGACTCCAACGACAATGACCATTAAGGACGAATCACCTTAAGGACCGGCATATTGGAACACGCTCGGGAATGGATCCCAACCTTCTCGACGGCGGTGGTGCAAAGACTGGGTGAACGGGGGGTTGAGTAACAATAGGTCCCTCGTCCCCGAAGCCCAACAGGAAGAATAAGCTTGCCACTATTAGAAGAGGAGGAGAGGGAGAACCGGACGTGTCCTGAAGAAACTGTGCCGAAGATCTATTATTTGTGATAGAATAATTTTTTTCAATATAAGTGATTAGATATAGCCTCAAGCCTTATATTTATTGAATATATCTATGATACAAAGTTTGAAGTGGTAATATTAAGTAGATTCAATTGTTTGCAGTGTGAGCATAATAAAATACAAAAAAATAAAGTAAAATATATAAAGAAAAGAAAAAATACAAAATAGAAAAAGAAAAGAAAAAGAAATCAAATAGAAAAAGGGGGAATTGTTAGTATGTATTTTCTCTTAACATACCCCACTCAGCATGGCACCACAATGTCTGAGGAAACATGTCAAAGAATGATTGATAGAGTCCAGAATAACTTCCGGTGCCTTACATGGACATCACATTCTGCTCAAACTGCATACTGAGGATATTTGACCCTCTCTGTAACAGTATAAGACCCCTGTGTTCTGGAGTGAATCCTCGTCAGTGTCTCAGGCATGTAGACGTGATCCGAGCTCGTAATTAAAACATGTATTAAGAGAAGAACTTCTGACTTGATTCATCTTTGCCGTCTATCAACACAGTTTCTGAATAACACGTGCAGAGCGTCAAACAGCTGTAGTAACAACTCTGCTACTTTACAGCTAACATCACAACAACAACAACAACATATCATGACTAACTAGACAGTGAGCTGAATGTCGGCAGGTAACGTTACAGGTTATGTGAAGCAGAGCTGATGTTACTCACCTGTCTAGCAGATCAGCGTCCACCTTCACTCTCCGTATATCCCTCCGCCGGTTCTCCGTATATCCCTCCATCGGATATCTGTATATCCCTCCGCCGGATCTCCGTAATATCCCTCCGTCGCTTCCTCCACCGTAATAAAACCACACTGATGTGTCCGCGGGTCCTTGTCTGGTCAAAGTTCTTCTTTTATATTAAATATTATCTATCTATCTAAATCTAACTTTCTCCTCTCTGGATGTTTCTTGGTCACCTCTCCGCCTCCACTATGTTTGTACCTGACGTTTCTTACTCTGACTGCGTCACTCCGTCACTACGTAACCACTCACGTGTCCCACAGATGCACGCGTGAGTCAGGAAATGACGGACCGTATATGGTTTGTTATGTGTGTTATTACGTTACGTGTTGGACTAAATACATGGACATATTGAGGAAAGTGTTTTAGTTAGAAGGAAACGGATTTCATATTTCAGCAGAATGGATACTTGGCGAGCTGTACAGAAAGTCCTGAGTCATAAGATGATCGTTGTGGATAAAGGGAAGACTTTGAAGGTATGTAGCATTATAGCTGTTAGCTTACTTTACCTGAGTGGCTAGCCGAGCTAATCGCTAATACTATTACTGCTGTGAGCAACTATATAAGTCGTGAGTGGTCTTGAATGAATGAGGAGAATCTAAGCTTTCTAACAATGTACGGCATGAATATATATGTTTAAGGGTTGGTGTTTAAAACATTCAGAAGAACTTGTGGCTACCTCCCAACTTCCGGTCCGTCCCGTAGGAGGAACAGCGTGTTTTACGTGTCTGCAGTTCCGGTCCTTCATGTTGGCTGAAACAGACAAGTCACCCTCAAACATGCTGAAAACCAGATTGAAGTTTAGCCTGCAGTTAGTCTTCCCTAATGTTTATGTGGCTTTGAGGATGTTCCTCACGGTGCTGGTGACAAACTGTGAGGGGGAGCGCTCATTTTCTCATTTGGGGAGAATCAAAAATGAGCCTGAAGTCCTTTTATCATTACTGGCAACAGAGTCTGAACCTGTCAGAGACCTGCTGGACTTTAGAGATGCTGTGGAGGAGTTTGCTAGGAGAAAGATCATTGCATAAGGGAGCTACTCTAATGTGTGTGTGTGTGTGTGTGTGTGTGTGTGTGTGTGTGTGTGTGTGTGTGTGTGTGTGTATTTAACCATGTCCATATAAATGGGATACAGATGTGGTTTTCAAGCAGAAATTTACATTGCACATGTTTCTTTTAATCTTTGCACTTTCATCAAACTGTACTGTCCTCCGTCCGTCTCCTGCTGCTTATCCGGGGTCGGGTTGTACTTCTGCTTGAATTTCCTCTCAAAATGCAGATTGATGCTTTCAAGCCCTAACCTCCCTAGAGGGGTCGTATCCTTCTCACCTTTTTCACCCATGACCCGTTTTCATGTCTGTGACTGGCATCTTTGTCTCTTTTTTTTTTTTTAAGTATATTTTTTCGGGTTTTTTGCCTTTAATGTAGAGGACAGTGGAGAGAGACAGGAAACAGGAGGCAGAGAGAGGGGGAATGACACGCAGGATAAGACCGCTCGGTTCGGGATTCGAACCGGGGTCACCTGCAACGAGGGCTATAGCCTCAACACATGGGGCGGGAGCGCTACCCGCAGAGCTATGCTCAACCCATCTTTGTCTCTTTTTAGTCAATTGTTGTCTCTTTTTGTAGTTTTTAGGTTTCTTAAATCAATTTTGTGTCTCTTTTATCATGTTTTCATCTCTTTTTGGAGGTTAAATGTTATTTTCTATGTAAAGGTAAAATGAGCAGAGCTTTGTGGAAGTGTGGGGTTTATTGTAGAACCATTAGAGCCATCAGTCTTCATCCTCATAACTACTATCTTATTAAAACTATTAACTATTCATTTAATAAAACACATGGACATAGATACAGAGATCATCTGACCCAGAACAGCCTCAATGGACACACATGTGGAGCAGCTATACTAAAATATAACATTTATTATAGTTTCATTTCTGTGCATTTTGAGCCACTTTAGGAAAAGTCATCAAATTTCAGAATAAAAGACATCTCCTATCACACAATATCATGTCCTATTTTACCTCAGACATGAAAATATAACATAGCAGTAATGATTTAAATGTCTCTTTCTGCTAGTTTTGAGTCTCTTTAGTCAATTTAAGTCTCTTTTTAGTCATGTTTGCATCTCTTTTTGGTTGTTAACCCTCCTGTTGTCCTCGAGTCAAGGAAGGAAGGGAGGAAAGGAGGAAGGAAGGAAGGGAGGGAGGAAGAAAGAAGGAGGGAGGGAGGGAGAAAGGAAAGGAAGGATGGAAGGGAGGATGGAAGGGAGGAAGAAAGAAGGGGAGGAAGGAAAGGAAGGTAGGGGGCAGGGAGGAAAGAAGGAAGGAAAGGAAGGGAGGGAGGAAGGAAGGAAGGAAGGAAGGAAGGAAAGGAAGGTAGGGGGCAGGGAGGAAAGAAGGAATGAGGGAGGGAGGGAGAAAGAAAAAGAGGAAGGAAGGAAAGGAGAAAGGTTTTCTTCCTTCCTTCCTCCCTTCCTCCCTCCCTTCCTTCCTTCTTCCTCCTTTCTTTCTTTCTTTCCTTTCCTCCCTCCCTCCCTCCCTCCCTCCCTCCCTTCCTTCCTACTCTACTTTCCTTCCTTACTTGTGCATTTTGAGCCACTTTAGGAAAAGTCATCAAATTTCAGAATAAAAGTCATTCTGAGTGTTTTTAAAAGCTGTTAAATGTCACAGTGAGTCAAATTTGACCTGAGCAGAATGTAAAGGGTTAAATGTTATAAATTGCCAGTAGGTGATGATTAAACTTCACATTTTAGTTTCATGTGTGATTTAAATCTTAAACAGACGACGTGCACCAGGAGATACAGACTCTTTAACCTTCCTGTTGTCCTCCCGGGTCCCTCCTCTGTCCTTCCTTCCTTCCTTCTTCTGTCCTTCCTTCCTTTGTCCGTCCTTCCTTCCTCAGATCTAAGTTTCAGCTGTTAGGGTAAATGTTCCCTCTTTCTGTCCTTTCTTCCTTCCTTCATCTGTCCTTCCTTTCTTCCTTCTCCTTCATCTGTTCTTCCTTCCTTCCTCCCTCCTTCCCTCCCTCCCTCCTCTCCATCCTTCTTCCTCCCTCCTTCCTTTCCTTCCTTCTTCCCTCCTTTCCTTCCTTCTTCCTCCTTTCCTTCCTTCCTTCCTTCTTCAGATCTAAGTCCAGCTGTTAGGGTAAGTGTTCCCCTCTTTCTGTCCTTTCTTCCTTCATTCATCTGTCCCTCCTTCATCTGTTCTTCCTTCCTTCCTCCCTCCCTTCCTCCCTCCCTCCTCTCCATCCTTCTTCCTCCCTTCTTCCTTCCTTCTTTCCCTTCCTCCCTTTCCTTCCTTCTTACCTCCCTCCTTTCCTTCCTTCTTCCTCCTTTCCTTCCTACCTTCCTTCCTCCCTTCCTCCCTCCCTCCCTCCCTCCTTTCCATCCTTCTTCCTCCCTCCTTCCTTTCCTTCTTTCTTCCCTCCTTTCCTTCCTTCTTCCCTCCTTTCCTTCCTTCTTCCCTCCTTTCCTTCCTACCTTCCTTCCTTCCTCCCTCCCCCTCCCTCCTTCCTTTCCTTCCTTCTTCCTCCCTTCCTTCCCTTCCTCCCTCCTTTCCTTCCTTCTTCTCTCCCTCCCTCCTTTCCATCCTTCTTCCTCCCTCCTTCCTTTCCTTCTTTCTTCCCTCCTTTCCTTCCTTCTTCCCTCCTTTCCTTCCTTCTTCCCTCCTTTCCTTCCTTTCCTTCCTTCTTCCCTCCTTTCCTTCCTTCTTCCCTCCTTTCCTTCCTACCTTCCTTCCTCCCTCCCTCCTTCCTTTCCTTCCTTCTTCCTCCCTCCCTTCCTTCCCTTCCTTCCCTCCCTTCCTCCCTCCCTCCCTCCCTCCTTTCCATCCTTCTTCCCTCCTTTCCTTCCTTCTTCCCTCCTTTCCTTCCTACCTTCCTTCCTCCCTCCATCCCTCCTTCCTTTCCATCCTTCTTCCTCCCTCCTTCCTTTCCTTCCTCCCTCCTTTTCTTCCTTCTTCCCTCCTTTCCTTCCTTCCTTCCTTTAGTAAGGTCTGTTTAAGGGTTAAATCTTGACGGCAGAAGTGAGAGAAACACCCTTCAGTAATGAGTCCTCATGTATGCATAATACTAACGCTTAGTGTATATGATGGCAGCATGCGCTTTCTGTACTTCATAGACTACTACACACACACAGGCACACACACACACACAGACACACTCACACACACACACACACACACACACACACAGAGAGGCACTAATTACAGTAATTATGGTTGAAATTATTCTCAGTTTCTTATTTGGCAAAGCTCAGCTGAGTATGTGTGTACTCATTAAGGATAAAGAAAACAAATCTTTCCCTCCTCCCTCTCAGCCCCTCATTAACACACACACACACACACACACACACACACACACACACACACACACACACACACACACACACACACACACACACACAGAACAGTAATAATGACTGGTTTAGCCTCTGTGGCTTCACAGGAGTCTGGATCTGTTGACCTCATAAAAACTTTTTCATCTTGGAGAGCAGCTCAGACTCAACGATGGAGTCTGAATGCATAATCAACATCAACAATGAGCACATGTAGAGAGCGCAGAGACGGAGGAGAGGAGAGGAGGAGGAGAGGAGGAGAGGAGGAGAGGACAGGAATAACAAGAACGAGAGAGAAAAAAGGACAAATCACGACGTTTTTGACCAATATTGAGATTTATATTAAAGCAGCTGTGTCTGTATTAACTTTAAAATCCCTTCTTAAAACATTCTTTATAAGAAATCCTTTAAATTCACTAAATCTGGTTCCCATGTTGATCTGTCCTTCTTTGTAATCTTATATTCTTTTTAATCTTCTGTGTTTGATCATCTCATTAATTATTTTCCCCTCTAATATTTCTTCTTCTCTCCGTAAAGCACTTTGTAATATTATTAAAGGAGAACAGAGGCTAGTCGTGTTACTTACATCCTGCTCTGATGTCGGACGTTCATCGTGGTCAAGTTCCAAAAATTTAAGGAGAACATGTAGAACTGCTGCCTGCAAGTCAAAAAACAGGGTTTAACCTGCTGTGATTTTAATCATAAACAACCAGAGCTGTGGTTCCTAAGGTGGTTCCTAAGCTGGTTGTTAAGGTGGTTCCTATGGTGGTTGCTAAGGTGGTTCCTAAGCTGGCTGCTAAACTGGTTACTAAGGTGGTTGTTAAGACGGTCCTAAGGTGGTTGCTAAAGTGGTTACTAAGGTGGTTGTTAAGACGGTTCCTAAGCTGGTTGCTAAGGTGGTTCTTATGGTGGTTGCTAAGGTGGTTCTTAAGCTGGCTGCTAAACTGGTTACTAAGGTGTTTGTTAAGGCAGTTCCTAAGGTGGTTGCTAAAGTGGTTCCTAAGGCGGTTGCTAAGGTGGTTCCTAAGGTGGTTGCTATGGTGGTTGCTAAGGTGGTTGCTAAGGTGGTTGCTAAGGTGGTTTCTAAGCTGGCTGCTAAACTGGTTACTAAGGTGGTTCCTATGGTGGTTCCTAAGGTGGTTCCTAAGGTGGTTGCTAAGGTGGTTCTTAAGCTGGCTGCTAAACTGGTTACTAAGGTGTTTGTTAAGGCAGTTCCTAAGGTGGTTGCTAAGGTGGTTGCTAAAGTGGTTCCTAAGGCGGTTGCTAAGGTTGTTCCTAAGGCGGTTGCTAAGGTGGCTCCTAAGGTGTTTGCTAAGGTGGCTCCTAAGGTGGTTGCCGAAGTGGTTGCTAAGAGTGATTCCTAAGGTAGTTCCTAAGGTGGTTCCTAAGGTAGTTCCTAAGGTGGTTGCTAAGGTGGTTCTTACGGTGGTTTGCTAAGGTGGTTCTTACGGTGGTTGCTAAGGTGGTT
>JAJDFG010001840.1:10000-22500 GCA_021039105.1 Scomber colias | reverse complement strand
AAGAAAAAACGTGAATTAAAGTGGTTGCTCCCTTTTAAAAGTAGCATACAGAGAGACTGAAGTGCACTTTTTATAAACGTTGTTTAATATCGTCATGGCGACGGCTTTTTGTTTTAAAACGCTGGTGATCAGTACGAAAAAAAACACAAAAAACAGCAAATCACAGAGTTTCAACAACAACTTTATAAAACAACCTGAAGCTTTGTTTTTTGTTTCTATTGGTTGATTTAAACCTGCTGTAAAATGTTGTACGGTGTTCCACAAGGGTCAATATTAGGACCTTTGCTTTTTTTTTTTTTTACACCATGAAGTTTAGCACAGGCGTTCATGGTGTTGAGTAAACCTGAAATAACACAAGGAAGACGAGCTCTCTGTTCCGGAATCTTGGTTGCTAAGGCGGTCGCTAAGGTTGTTGCTAAGTGATTGTTAACATTGTTGCTTGTTGATGGTTGCTAAGGTTGATGGTAAAGTGGTTACTAAGGTTGGTTTGCTAAGGTTGTTGGTAAAGTGTGGTTGCTAAGGTTGGTTGCTAAGGTTGATGGTAAAGTGGTTACTAAGGTTGGTTGCTAAGGTTGTTGGTATAAGGTGGTTGCTAAGGTTGTTGCTTAGATGGTTGCGAAGGTTGTTGGTAAAGTGGTTGCTAAGGTTGGTGGTAAAGTGGTTGCTAAGGTGGTTGCTAAGGTTGTTTGGTAAAGTGGTTGCTAAGGTTGTTGCTAAAGTGGTTTGCTAAGGTTGTTGGTTAAAGTGGTTGGGAAAGGTTGTTGGTAAAGTGGTTGCTAAGGTTGTTGGTAAAGTGGTTGCTAAGGTTGTTGGTAAGCCGAAAGTGAAATATCTCAACAACTACTGGATGGATAACTATGAAGTTTGGCAAAAGACGTTCATGGTCTACTACTTTTCCTTAAACTAAAAAATATGGACCATTATCTCCCATTATCTCTGGTGTTCCACAAGCTCCAATAGTTGGACATTTGCTTTTTTTTTTGCCGAACATTAAAGCCGAAAGTGAAATATCTCGACAACTACTGGATGGATTGAAGTTTGGCACAGACATTCATGGTGTTGAGTAAACTTTGATATAAACACAAGGAAGACGAGATTTTATAGAAGAATTTAAAACTACTTTAAACTAAAAAGAAAAATCTCTGATGTTCCACAAGCTCCAATTGTTGGATGTTTGCTGTTTTCACCAAAACAGGGTGTGTCTTTAGTGTCCTAAAATAACTAGCGCTCGGTATCAGTACTCCAAAATAAATCGATACCAAGTAGCACCAAAACGTCTCCAGTCAATCGAACATCATTTTCGCAACCAAAACTAGAAAACATGACCATCATGTGATTTGGTCCACTGCCACAGCAGCTACGACCCGTCTGTGGTGAAGTCGTCCTCCCTAAACCGCTCGAAAGTGAGTCTCCACTACACGCCTGTTACACACGGATAACAGACAGAGACCTAAATGTGTTAATGGGAATCTGATGAAGGACTCAGCTGGTATCAGGATCACTTTAAGGAGACTTGGATTGGTTGCTGGTATCAGGATCACTTTAAGGAGACTTGGATTGGTGCTGGTATCTAATGTTCCACAAGCTCCAAATTGTTGGACGTTTGCCGTTCCCCCCCCCCCAGAAAATGAGCCTCATTTGGGTCCAGAGAGACGTAATGTTTCTGCTTTTTGTTATAAAAGTCTTTCTGGTCTCTGGTGTCTTCAGATAAGAAATGAAAATAAAACTTTTTTCCCAGGATTTATGTTGTAGAGTTTTGATCCGAGTTGGCCCGAAAAAAAACTTGACTTAATGTTTTCTGATGTTTATTTTAAAATGTGGCGTCCAACCAGGCTGAAAGCTTGGACCTGCGATAATAAAAGCTCTACTAGACACTTCCTGTTTGTTAGTTTGTGTAGATTCCTTCAACCCCCATATTTACTGATTTGATCTTAACCCTCCTGTTGTCCTCGAGTCAAGGAAGGAAGGGAGTAAGGAAGGATGGAAGGGAGGAAGAAGGAAGGAAGGAAGGAAGGAAGGAAGGAGGGAGAGAGGAAAGAAGGAGGCAGGGTAGGGAGAAAGGAAAAGAGGAAGGAAGGAAAGAAGGACAGAGGAAAGAAGGAAGGGAGGAAAGAAAGAGGAAGGAATGAAAAAGAGAAGGAAGTAGGAAGGCAGGAAGGAAGGAAGGAGGGAAGGAGGGAGGGAGGAAAGAAGGAGGCAGGTAGGGAGAAAGGAAAAGAGGAAGGAAGGAAAGAAGGAAGGGAGGGAGGGAAGGAAAGAAGGAAGGAAAGGGAGGGAGGGAGGGAGGAAAGAAGGAGACAGGTAGGGAGAAAGGAAAAGAGGAAGGAAGGAAAGGAGGGGAAAGAAGAAGGGAGGGAGGTAGGAAGGGGGAAGAAGTGTGAACCAGGGAAGAAGGAAGGCAGGAAGGAAGGAAGGAAGGAAAGAGAGAAGGAAGGAAAGAAGAAGGAAGGGAGGAAAGAAGGAACAGTCCAAACAGACGGGGGTCAATTTGGACCCGGGGTGAGGACGACAGGAAGGTTAAATATTGGTGTTTTTAAGTAAATCAGATCTAATGATGAACCCTACGAGGTGTATTAACCTTTAACCTTTAACCTTTAAACCGAGGAACATTTGGGTCCTTTTCTTTTCCTTTTTTCTATTTTAACCAAATCAATGCTTTTTGGGAAGAACATCAAGCAGCTACGTTTTTTTGGGTCGAATCGATATTTTGCTTTGTTTTCCGACAGTTTCTCCAAATAATTAAACTTTTTTTTTTTTTTTCTTTTCCTGGGAAATAACAACAGCGTCTGAGTTTTTCTGGCATTATTGCAACAGCTGACATCTTTGTTTAATTTTAAGGAAGAAGAAAGTGGGAGGGGCGGGAGGCACGGGAGGGGCGGAAGGGGCAATATTATGAAAACAGGAAACAATCGAAGAATTCACAGCTTTGATTTTTTAACACCTCGTTCTCTCTTTTCTGTGTCATCTGATTTCCCCCCCCCCCCCCACCGTCATTTCCCGCCATTCCCTTCTCCTCTTTTATTGGCTTTGATTTACACTCATGCAAACCCTGCTTTCAATTTACATCTGGAAGGGTTTGTGTGTCATATTGTCGTCCTGTTCTGTTCTCTTCTGGTCTCGCTTTGCTTTTGTTTGTCTGTTTAGAAAAAAACCCCGAATGTTTATTTATTGTTTAACTCAACCTCTTCTTCATGTGGTTCTTTATTCTTTATTCTTCTTCTTCTTCAAAAAAGGACATTCCTGGTTTTTGTTTTAGTTTTAATTGGGGAGTACAAACCAATCGAATAACTTTTTGAAATGTGTTGAATTCCAGACGAAGGCAGACGAAGAAAAAAAGAAAAAGAAGAAGAGAAGAAGAAGAAAGAAGAGAGAAGAAAGAAGAAGAAGAAGAAAGAAGAAGAAGAAGAAGAGGGGTGAAAGGCAGAAGGGGGAGTGAAGAAGATTTTTTTGACATATTTTGTGTTTTTTAGTGAATTAAAAAACGTTTTACTAAGTTTAAACCCTCCTGTTGTCCTCAGGTCAAGGAAGGACAGGAGGAAGGGAGTAAGGAGGGAGGGAGGGGAGGGAGGAAAGGAGGATGGAAGGAAGGAAGGAAAGGAAAGGAAAAGGAGGGAGGGAGGAAGGAAGGGAGTAAGGAGAGAAGGAAGGGAGGAAGCAAAGGAGTAGGGAGGGAGGGAGGAAGAAGGAAAGGAGTAAGGAGGGAGGGAGGGAGGACGGGAGGAAGGAAGAAAGGAAGGAAAGGAAGGAAAGGAGTGAGGAGGTCAATTTGACCCGGGGAGGACGACACAAAGGGTTTTTTGTTTTAGTTTTGGGAGTACAAACTTTTCCAAAAATCAGACGACTTTTTGAAATGTGTTGAATTCCAGACGAAGGCAGACGGAGTGAAGAAGAGAGGATGTGATTCAGAGGAAGGCGGGGCCGGGCCGAGGAGCCTGAGCTTTCAGCCACGGACAGAAGCTGTGGCGGAGGATCTGTTTCAGTCTGTTTGCAATTACCGATAAAACAGCCTGGAAGCCAGAGAGAGAGAGAGAGAGGAGAGGAGGAGGTAGAGGAGAGGAGGAGAGGAGGGGAGAGGGAGAGAGAGAGAGAGAGGAGAGAGAGGAGAGAGGAGAGGAGAGGGAGATGAGAGAGAGAGAGAGAGAGGAGAGAGAGAGGGAGGAGAGAGAGAGAGAGAGAGAGAGAGGAGAGAGAGAGAGAGAGAGAGAGAGAGGAGAGAGAGGGGAGAGAGAGAGAGAGACGGGTTCTTTCGGTGTGGAAGGAGACTCGCATTCCTTCGGAGCGACGAAACACCGGAGCCGGGTTCGCTCCGAGGTGAAACCGGCCGGATGAGCACGAGGGTTGTCGTGCCCGTCCGACCAGGAGCCAACGCCCAGCGCAGCATGTGTCTCCTCTTATATTTAAATGTGAGCTGCCCCGTGTTTACCCTCCGAGGGGGGGAAAACCCGGACACCTGCCCCCCCTCCCCCCCTCGTCCTCTTCTTCTTCTTCTCACAGGAGGTCAAAGGTCAGAGGTTAAAGTTGACCCACAAAAATGTTTCCCGACATCAACCTTTAGGACTCGATCTGGACTCAAGAGTGGAAGCTGCTCTGATTCAGACTGAACTGAAACACCTCAGGGTCCATTTAGTAGCTGCTGTAGTAAGAGCTTTCAGTCATATCACATGATCTTCATCAGTAGTTTGCCTGGTTGCCATGGAGTCGGAGATGTTCTGTGTTTCTTTAAGGACTTCTTCTTCTCTACATTGGCTCCAAAGTTGAGACTCAAAGTTCATTCTTGACATTTTGATCTCCACTTAAAGGTCCATTTAGTAGCTGTTCTTGAGCTTTCAGTCATATCACATGATCTTCATCAGTAGTTTGCCTTGTTGCCATGGAGTCGGAGATGTTTTTTCTGAGCTGTGTGTCTCTTTAAGGACTTCTTCTTCTCTACACTGGCATAAAAGTTGAGGCTCGAAGTTCATTCTTGACCATTTAGTAGCTACTTAAATAGGAGCTTTCAGTCAATATCACATGATCTTCATCAGCAAATGAAGAGGTTGTCATGGAATCGTAATGTTCTGTGTTTCTTTAAGGACTTCTTCTCTACATTGGCTCCAAAGTTGAGACTCAAAGTTCATTCAGTACATTTTGATCTCCACTTAATGGTCAGTTTAGTAGCTGTTCTTGAGCTTTCAGTCATATCACATGATCTTCATCGGTGGATGGAGTTTGCCTGGTTGCCATGGAATCGAAGATGTAGGACTTTCTTCTCCATGTTGACTTAAAAGTTGAGACTCAAACGTTCATTCTTGACATTTTGACACAGCAGTTAACAAAATCTCATGTCAAGGTCCATTTAGTAGCTGCTTTAAATAAGAGCTTTTCTATCAAATCACTTGATCTTCTTCAGTGGACAGAGTTTTCGTGGTTGCCATGGAGTCGTAGATGTTTTCCTGAGCTCTCTGTCTCTTTAAGGACTTCTTCTCAGCGTCAACATAAAAGCTCATTCTCGACAGCACTTAACAAAATCTCATCCCAACGTCCATTTAGTAGCTGTTGTGGAGCTTTCTATCGCACTACATGATCTTCATCGTTATCGTAGAGTCGTAAACGTTTCAGATTTCAACCTGCGTCGACTTAAACGTGAACGCACTCGAAGTTTCTTCTTCTCGATTTTAATAAAAGCTTTTTACTCAAAAGGCTCGGTTTGAGTAGCTGTTCTGGAGCTTTCAACCATTAAAGCATGAACTTCATCGCCCGACGTCGGTGGAAGCACAAAGACGGACGGCGATCCTTGAGTTTTTGATCTTAAGGCAACGTGAACGAAAACGTGGAAAAATTTGAACATCTTTACGATTTAATGGCCGACAGATTTAAGACTCTAAACAGCTGATGAAGACCATGTGATACGCTCGAAAGCTCCGACGTTTAAAGCCATTAAATATTTACTCTTTTCTTTACAGGTTTTTATTTCATCTCTGATTTTTTTGGGGGGGCTTTTTTGTAAATCAAAATAAACTCGACTCTCTCTGCGTGAACAACAACGTTTTAACCTTGTGTGATGATGTCATCCCGACCTTTTGATTGCGCAACATCTCCATAAATGATCCATTAATGATTCTTCTTCTTCTTCTTCTTCTTGAGTTTCTTTCTTTGTAAACTGGGAATTTTCTTCTTTTTCTTCTTCTTCACTTTCACTTTCTTTTCTCTGTGAAGTGTTGTTATGTCCTCTCTCTCCCTCTCTCTCTCTCTCTCTTTCTTTCTTTCCTTCTCCCTTTCTTTTAATCCACCAGTGATTTCAGGTCAGGCAGTCCTTTCAGCTTCAGGTCCAGCAGCATCTGACCGTAAGCTTTCCCCTGAGAGAAGAGAAGAAGAGAAACAGAAATGAAAGATAAGCAACTCGTCTGTTTTCAACCTCACAGGATGAATCTCTGCACGTTCGACCTGTTTGAAGCTTTATGGGAAGTGTGTGTGTGTGTGTGTGTGTGAGGTGTGTGTGTGTCTGTGTGTGTGTGTGTGTGTGTGTGTGTGTGTGTGAGTGTGTGTGTGTGTGAGGTGTGTGTGTCTTTGATGTGCTGTTGAATTCCAGCGAGGCGGTAAAACAAGAGTTTACAGGAGAGTCTGAACAACAGAGGGAGAAGAAAGAAGAAGAAGAAGAGGAGGAAGAGGAGGAGGAGGAGGAGGAGGAGGAGGAGGAGGAGGAGGAGGAGGAGGAGGAGGAGGAGGAAGAAGAAGGTGAAAGGCAGAAGGGGAGTGAAGAAGAATTTTTGACATATTTTGTGTTTTTAGTGAATTAGAAAACGTTTACTAAGTTTAACTTCCTGTTGTCCTCAGGACAAGGAAGGACAGGAGGAAGGGAGTAAGGAGGAAGGGAGGGAGGGAGGGAGAGAACGGAGGGAAGGATGGAAAGGAGGGAGGGAAGAAGGAAGGGAAGGAGTAAGGAGAGAAGGAAGGGAGGGAGGGAGGGAGGAAAGGAGGAAGGAAAGGTGTAAGGAGGGAGGAAGGGAGGCAGAAAGGAAGGTAATGAGGAAAAGAGGGAGTAAGGACGGAAGGAGAAAAGAGAGGGAGGAAGGAAGGAAGGAAGGAAGGAAGGAAGAAGGAAGAAAGGAAGGAAGGAAGGAAGAAAGGAAGGAAGAAAGGAAGGAAAGGAAAAGTCGACAACATCAGATATTTAACTCCATGAGAAAGAAAGGAGAGAAGAAGAAGAGAAGAGGTGACGAAAGACAGAAAACAGAAAGAGGAAGAAGCTCCAGAAGGTTAAGAGTCAGAGCTGTGTGTGTGTGTGTGTGTGTGTGTGTGTGTGTGTGTGTGTGTGTGTGTGTGTGTGTGTGTGTGTGTTACCTGGGGGTCGCTGCGTAGAGACGCCACCCCTCCCCCACCCAGTGAGCTCTGCAGGACGAAGTTGAGGCTGTGGATCCCCGGCAGAGTGTACCTAAAAACACAACAACACACATAACGTATAAAATACAGCTCGTAACCCACGGCAACGCAAAACCTTCACACACACTCGTCAAAACACACACACACACACACACACACAGGCCTGCCAGCATGTGTTGGTGCGGAGGTTTTATTGCACTCGCTTACATGTAAGAGGTGTGTGTGTGTGTGTGTGTGTGTGTGTGTGTTTGTGTTTTTCGGTGAACAGGAAAGAGGGGGAGGTTCAAACGTGACCATATGCAAAACCTGTAAATATGTGTGTGTGTGTTTGTTTCATGTGTGTGTACGTACATGTGTGTGGGTGTGTGTGTGTGTGTGTGTGTGTGTGTAAGTGTTTGTGTCATGTGTGTGTTTGCAGGTGAACAGGAAAGAGGGGGGGTTCAAACATGACCATATGCAAAACATGTGTAAGTGTGTGTGTGTAACTGTGTGTGTGTGTGTGTGTGCAAATGTAAGTGTGTGTGTGTGTGCAAAAGTGTGAGTGTGCATGTGTAAATGTGTGTGTGTGTGTGTGTGTGTGTGTAAAAGCGTGAGTGTGCATGTGTGTGTGTGTAAAAGCGTGAGTGTGCATGTGTAAATGTGTGTGTGTGTAAATGTGTGTAACTGTGTAAGTGTGTGTGTAAAAGTGTGTAAGTGTGTGTGTGTGTGTGTAAATGTGTGTAAGTGTGTGTGTGGTGTGTGTGTAAATGTGTGTAAGTGTGTGTGTGTGTGTGTGTGTGTGTGTAAAAGTGTGAGTGTGCATGTGTGTGTGTGTGTGTGTAAATGTGTCTGTAAGTGTGTGTGTAAAAACGTGAGTGTGCATGTACATGTGTAAGTGTGTGTGTGTGTGTGTTTGTGTAAAAGTGTTTATAAGTGTGTGAGTGTGTGTGTGCGTGAGTGTGTAAGTGCGTGTGTGTGTGTGTGTGTGTGTGTGTGTGTGTGTGTGTGTGTGTGTAGTTAAACAGGAAAGAGGGGGAGGTTCAAACGTGACCATATGCAAAACCTGTAAAAGTGTGTTTCTGCCTGTAAACAGTTACGTGTGTGTGTGTGTGTGTGTGTGTGTGTGTGTGTGTGTGTGTGTGTGTGTGTGTGTGAGCCTCCTGCAGGTTTAATGCTCTAACGAAGCGTCTGTGGAGGCGTTTCGGGGTGTGAGAGGAGACGCAGGTCAGCGAGCTTTACGGCCTCCAACCTCGTCATTACGCTAATCGCTAACACGCTAAACGCTGAGTCACCGCTCAGACACGTCCGCCCCGTCGTACAGGAAGGACTTCACACACACACACACGTACCCCCCCCCCCCCAAAACCCCCCCTCAACCCTAACCCCCATCATACCAGGACATTAACACCTAAACCTCGTCAGCTGGTCGTCATGTCTCTACAGCGCCTCCTCTGGTCACAAGCGGTAATTACAGGAGAATAAACCATCAACACAGGACTGAGGTGTAGGAAGGAAGGAAGGAAGGAAGGAAAGGATGATAGGAAGGAAAAGAAGGAAGGAAGGAGGAAAAGATGGTAAAGAAGGATGGAAGGAAGGAAGGAGGGAAGGAAGGAAGTAGGAAGGAAAAGATGGTAGGAAGGAAGGAAGATAAAGAAGGAAGGAAAAGAAGGTAGGAAGGAAGGAGGGAAGGAAGGAAGGAAGGAAAAAGGAAGGAAGGAAGGAAAAAAGGAAACAGAGCTGCAACAGCTTCCTATCTGAGGTCTTCAAAATAAAACCTTCTTCTTCTTCTTGACTGAGAAAAACGGGAGTGTTGGCAGCTATGGTTGTAACCATGGTGACCATCGCTGCATTATACAAATATAACCACTCTACTGTCTTGATTTGGTAACGCAGTAAATGCTAATACCGTTAAGTTTTGGTTTGAAACAACTCAGATGATTTTAGACGCAGTGCTTGTTTTTAACTTCAACACGTTAATCTCTAACTTTGTAATTTAACAGAAGCTCAAAAAAACATGAATCCTTTTCTCACAGCTTCTTTTTGAGAAGCTCAAACATGTTTGTTTTTAAGGTTTTGTGTCTAAACTGACACATAACGGAATAAAGTGAGTCATTTAGACAGTTTAACCATTTAGTCTCAATGTTTAGCTTCTCTTTGTCTTTTATTTTGTAATTGTTTGGAGACAGAGTGAACATCCAGAGCTTCCAGCTGTCTAAGCTACCAACCCCTGGCTCCTATTATGTCTGCTGTGGAAGGAAGGAAGGAAGGAAGGAAGGAAGGAAGGAAAAGAAGGAAGGAAGGAAGGAGAGAAGGAAAGATGGTAGGAAGGAAGTAGGGAAGGAAGGAAGGAAGGAAGGCAGGAAAAGAAGGAAACAGAGCTGCGGCAGTGAACATCCAGAGCCTCCAGCTGTCTAAGCTACCAACCCCTGGCTCCTATTATGTCTGCTGTGGAAGGAAGGAAGGAAGGAAGGAAGGAAGGAAGTAGGAAGGAAAAGATAGTAGGAAGGAAGGAGGAAAGGAAGGAAGGAAGGAAGAAAGGAAGGAAGGAAGGAAGGAAGGCAGGAAAAGAAGGAAACAGAGCTGCGGCAGTGAACATCCAGAGCCTCCAGCTGTCTAAACTACCAACCCCTGGCTCCTATTATGTCTGCTGATAGTCAGGGAAGTTTATTGTGGCGGGTCGTCTTGTGTTCCTGCCGTCTCTCTCAGTCAGTTGTGGTTTTCTCTTCATGACTTCAGGATAACGGTCCCGACCACAGCGGTCCTTCAGCGTCTCCGGAGCTCTGCTAAAGCTCCGTCAGCTCAGAGTTTGTGGGCTTTGAACACGGAGCCGGTTACCGTGGTTACGAGGGTTTTTAAGTTTTAGAGAGAAAATAACAAACAGCTGTGAAGCTTTAGGGAACGACTCCACGATACGAGACCCTGTAGGACAGATATATAAAATAATATAATATAATATAATATCTTCATTAGTGATTACACACTAATCACGTTTTCAAAATGTGTTTATGGTCTCAATCGCTAGTTTAAAGCCTTCTTCAATGCAGTATGATGTTCATTTGGGACATTTTGGCCTCCCTGATTTTATATGTGACGATAAAGCAGGGTATGCATTAGGGGGCGTGGCTACGTCCTGATTGACAGGTTGATTGACCAATGTCCTCGAGATCCAGCCCTCGCAACCATAGCAACCTCCCCGCTCCGCCCATGGCTCCGCCTCATGCCCATATAAGTAGAATCAGTGTTTTTATTTTTCCCAGCATGCACCTGAAATTTTCAAGATGGCGCTGCCTAGATTAGAAACTATTGTCTTCTGAGCAGCAGTCCACAAACCAATGGGTGACGCCACGCGTCTCCACTAGGGATAGTACCTGGTACCTGGTACTTTTTTAGTACCTGCTCTGCTGAGGTTCCAAGCGAGCCGAGCCGATACTAAATGTGACGTCATCAGACTGCCGGCCTCTGATTGGTCAGAGAGTTGCTGGAAGAGTCATGAGCCGTCCCACACAAGAATCATAGCCGGCATTTTTAAATACCAGCAACAGCGTTACAGAGATTCGGTTTCTCTTCTCTTGCTTTGTGTGTGACAGAAAGACACAGGAAGGAAGGAAGGAAGGAAGGAAGGAAACGTGACATGTCCTCCATTGGTTATGTTGTCGTTGCTATGACGACCCCGCTCACGTAGAGGAGGCACTATAGTAATGGAAAAGGTTCCAAACCGAGCCGAGTCGAGCTAGAACTGTTTAGTGGAAAAGCGACATTGGACTTGATCTGTAAATGAGCCTTGACCCTAAAACCTGTTCTTAAACTTTCCATTTGAAGACTTGAGACTGACCTGATGTGACCTTCTGTCTTTTCTTTTGTGATTTGCTAAACATGGAAAAATGAAAAATGGAAATACTAGATCTTTAAGTTCTGTTGTCCATATTATACACTACTAAAGTATGTTTAAGATAAGTATTTTAACTTTAACTTTAACTGTTTCTGTTCATTTTAACAATCTAACTTTTTTTTTTTTTTTTTTAAGAATTAGCAAATAGGCGCGCAGGTGGTTGAGTGGTTAGAGTGCATGCCATATACGTAGCCGACCCCGGTTTGAATCCCGATCGGAGGTCCTTTGCTGCATGTCACACCCCCCTCTCACTCCCATGTTTCCTGTCTATCTACTGTTAAATAAAAGCGTCTATGCCAACAAAATCTTCTGACTGTGATTAAAACCGCAGCCGCGACTCACAGCTGTGTTTCTGTTGAAATGTCGTCACACACACACACACACACACACACACACACACACACACACACAGACACACAGACACACACACACACACACACACACACACACACTCTCTCTCTCTCTCTCACACACACACACTCTCACACACACACACACACACACACACAGACACACACACACACACACACACACACACTCTCTCTCTCTCTCTCACACACACACACTCTCACACACACACACAGACACACAGACACACACACACACACACACACACACACACACACACACACACACTCTCTCTCTCTCTCTCACACACACACACTCTCACACACACACACACACACACACAGACACACACACACACACACACACACACATGTAAACCCACAAAAAGATAAAAAAATGAAGGAAAATTACAAAAATGTGCAAAAAATTAAAATTAAATGGATTTCATCGAATCCATTAAAACTCATTAAAAAACAATTTGATTTAATTCAAGTCTCTCTCTGTGTGTGTGTGTGTGTGTGTGTGTGTGTGTGTGTGTGTGTGTGTGTGTGTGTGTGAGTGTGTGTTTGTGTGTGTGTGAATATTTTTGGACTTTCAGACATTTGAGGACTTTGAGGAAACACTGATCATCATCGTCTAATCGATGAATCAAGAACCGATGATTTAGAACAGAGGTCTTCAACAGGGGGTCCGTGGAGGTACTGCAGGGGGGTCGCGAAAGTTTTGGTTGATTAGACATTTTTTTATATTCTCCCTTGCAATTTTTTCCACAAATTGAAATGTCTTTAAATACACATGAACATGAATCCAACACACTGTAGTGAACAGATAAATGGAGACAGAAGACGTCTTTCAGTCAGCAGTGCACACATTCAGCAACACACAGGAGCTCTTTCAAGCTGGGCTCCGGTTCATTCACAACACC
>JAJDFG010001840.1:0-5000 GCA_021039105.1 Scomber colias | reverse complement strand
CCTTAAGGTTCCCAGAAACCTCTTAAATGCCTTGAACCTTCTCAATGACCATTTAAGCTACTGTTAGGAGCCCCGAAACCACCTCGAAAACTCTGAAATCTTCTTGAATTACTCCAAGATCCCTCTGAACCTCCACATTGACCATTTGAGACCCCTTAAAAGGAGCTCAATGACAATTTAAGCTACTTTAGATGCCCATGAACCCACCTGAAAGACTCCAGAGGTAGCTTAAGGATGCTTAGAAACCCCTCTAGGCGCTCTAGAGCCTCCTTTAGGGTGCCAGAAACCTCTTCACAGATGCTTTAAATGCCCTGAACCCCCTCAATGACCATTTAAGCTACTGTTGGGAGCCCTGAAACCACCTCAAAGACTCTGAAATCTTCTTGAATTACTCCCAGAACTCCATCAATATCCCTCTGAACCTCCACAATGACAACTTAAGCTACTTCATGCACCTTGACTCCACCTCAAAGACTCCAGAAACCTCTTCACAGCCGCTTTAAATGCCTTGAACCCCCTCAATGATCATTTAAGCATCTTCTGGGAGCCCTGGAACCACCTCAAGGACTCTGAAATCCTCTTCAATAACTCCTAGAGCCCATTGAACCTTCACAACGACCATTTGAAACACCTTAAAGGAGCTCAATGACAACTTAAGCTACTTTAGACACACATGAACCCACCTCAAGGACTGCTGAAGTGGCTTAAAGATGCTTAGAAACCCCTCTAGGTGCTCTAGAGCCTCCTTAAGAGACCCAGAAACCACCTTAAGGGTCCCAGAAACCAGAAACCTCTTCACAGCCGCTTTAAATGAACCCCCGCAATAACTCCCAGAACTCCCTCAAGATCCCTCTGAACCTCCACATTGACCCTTTGAGACCCCTTAAAAAGGACCTCAATGACCATTTAAGCTACTTTAGACGCCCCTGAACCCACCTCAAGGACTGTTGAAGTGGCTTAAGGATGCTTAGAAACCCCTCTAGGCCCTCCAGTGCTTCCTTAAGAGACCCTGTAACCACCTCAAGGGTCCCAGAAACTACCTCACATCCCCTTTAAATGCCTTGAACCCCATCAATGACCATTTAAGCATCTTCTGGGAGCCCTGGAACCACCTCAATGACTCTTCAATGTCTCCTAGAACCCATTGAATCTCCACAATGACCCTTTAAACACCTTAAAAGGAGCTCAATGACAATTTAAGCTACTTTAGACGCCCATGAACCCACCTCAAGGACTGCTGAAGTGGCTTAAGGATGCTTAGAAACCCCTCTAGGCGCTCTAGAGCCTCCTTAAGACACCCTGTAACCACCTTAATTGTCCCAGAAACCTCTTCACAGCAACTTTAAATGCCTTGAACCCCCCCAATGACCCTGAATGAGCCCTGAAACCACCTCGAATACTCTGAAATCCTCTTGAATTACTTCTAGAACTCCTTCAAGATCCCTCTGAACCTCCTCAATGACCATTTAAGCTACTTCATGCACCCCTGACCCCTCCCTCAAGGACTCCAGAAACCTCTTCTAGGACATCTCAGAGCTCCAGAACTACCAAAGAGCTTCTGGAAACCTCCTGCAGAACCTCCCCAACCTGCTCTGGGACTCTAATTGACCGTGTGTGTTCATATATATGAAACAACTCACCTTTGTCTTGGAAGTCCTCTGCAGAGGTGGGAGGGGCTTCCTGCTCCGATGCATCTGGTCCAGTCTCAGAGAAAGACTCCACCAGTTCTCCATCCATGTGAATATCAACCTGCAGAGACGTGACTCATGTCTTTAAACCGACCAACGCCTCGAAAACACTACTTTTATTTCCTCTTTTCATCATCGGAGCTTCCTTATTTTGGGTTCCACTAATCGTTGAACGGGTGCAGACGTTGAGGGATTTTGGGGGATTTTGGTGGATCAGGTTTCGGGTCATGACTGTTTGATACTTCTGACCAAAACTAATGATGCAATTAATCAAACAGGATTAAAAAACATGATTCCTGACTTCTGCTTGACCTGATTGTGTCTCAATAAAGTTCCTTCTTTGTGGAAATTTCTTCATTTAATCAAAAAAAAAAGTGACAACTCAGCAGTTTTTCTTCTTTTTCTGTTTTTTTTTTTTTGGTGTAATAGAAATTTCACAACTCACCTTCAGCTCAGATTTGGGCTGCAAGAAGAAAAACGGCTTCAGGACCGGAGACCTTTAAAAAACCCCCCCACAAAGATAGAAGATTAGTTAGAAATGAAAAGAAATACGTTTGATCACTTTGAAGAGACTCAACAAATGTATTTATGTCTAGTTTTATATTTATATTTTATTTTATATTCAATTTTCAGCGTTCAATAAACAACCTGATCATATTTAGAGTTATTAAATAATTCATTCTCAATCAGAATATCAATAAATACAGATGCAAATTATCAATAAATAACTTAAATTAATAATAAAAATAATAAAAAATATATAAAATAATAAAATAGAATATACTATAATATAAAATAAAAAAATAAAATAGAATATAAAATAATAAAATAAAATATAATATAATATAATAAAATATAATAAAATAAAAAATTAAAAAATATATAAAATAATAAAATAGAATATACTATAATATAAAATAAAAAAATAAAATAGAATATAAAATAAAATAATAAAATATAATATAAAATAATAAAATAAAATATAATATAATATAATAAAATAAAATATAATAAAATAAAATAAATATAAAATAAATATAAAATAATAAAATAAAATATAATATAAAATAATAAAATAAAATAAAATTTAATATAACATAATAAAATATAATATAATAAAATAAATATAAAATAATAAAATAAAATAAAATATAACAAAATAAAATAAAATAAAATATAAAATAATATAAAATAAAATAAAATATATAATCAGACTACAGAGAGAAAGCATTGCTGTTATTATATCATGTTTAACTTCCACTCATCTTCTTTTTATTCTGTGATTTAATGTATTTATTAAACGGATGAACGAAGTGTTAAAAAACATCGTAACTGGGAATCAAACCCGTGGTCACTCACACTCGGGGCCGACCGCCCACGATGCCGGTGAGTCCAGGAGCTGCGAACGACAGAAGAAAAGAAAGAAAAGAAAGAAAAGAAAAGTGTTAGTTGTTTTTTACAGTTTAGCTTCCTGTGATACTTTCAGTTCAACATGAGACAGCAGCAGGAGTCACACGGAGTTCATGTGTGTGTGTGTGTGTGTGTGTGTGTGTGTGTGTGTGTGTGTGTGGGAGTGTGTGTGTGTGTGTGTGTGTGTGTGTGTGTGGGAGTGTGTGTGTGTGTGAGTGTGTGAGTGTGTGTGTGTGTGGCGGAGATGAACTCATCACCCTAAACAAAGATCTAAATAAACCTCTTTATCAGCAGCAACACGAAGGCTGACAGATACTCCCTGTTCACTGTGTGTGTGTGTGTGTGTGTGTGTGTGTGTGTGTGTGTGTATCTCTGCATATTTTCTTTTTTTTTTTTTTACTACAGACTCCTTAAAACATTTAAACTCTTAACAAACAAGCATCCAGCTCATTTATGGATCCTTTATAGGACACTCACTGAAAGGAAGGGAGGAGGAGGAAGGAAGGGAGGAAGGAAGGGAGGAAGGAAGGAAGGATGGAGGAAGGAAAGGAAGGAAGGAAGGATGGAAGGAAGGACAGAGAAAATAAGGAACGAGGGAGAGAGAAAGGAAAAGAGGAAGGGACGAAAGAAGGCAGAGAGGAAGGAAAGGAAGGAAGGAAGGAAGGAAGGATATTTTGGGATATTTACAGAAGATGAAGGTTTTGTGGTTTCTGGCAGTTTCTGTGTTGGTGAGTGTGTGTGTCTGTGTGTGTGTGTGTGTGTGTGTGTGTGTGTGTGTGTGTGTGTGTGTGTGTGTGTGTGTCGCACCCATGCCGGTCCCTGCAGGAGCGACTTCTCTGGCGAAGAGTTCGGAGTTCGAGAGCTTTCTTCTGTTTATGATGGACGGACATCCAGAGGACTGCTTCTCTGGAGCCCTGCATATACACACACACACACACACACACACACACACACACACACACACACACACACACACACACACACACACACACACACAGATACACACCAACACACACACACACAGAGAGACAGACACACAGAGACACACACAGAGAGACACACACAGAGACACAGAGACACACACACACACACACACAAACAACATACACACACACACACACACACACACACAAACAACATACACACACACACACACACACACACAGAGACACACACACACACACACAGAGACACACACAGAGACACAGAGACACACACACACAGGATTTATCACTTATTACTCACTACATGTTTTTATTGTGTGTGTGTGTGTGTGTGTGTGTGTGTGTGTGTGTGTGTGTGTGTGTGTGTGTGTTACCTTGGTGTGAGCGTTGGAGCCGTACGTGTCTTCGGATCCGAGGACCTGAATGTTAACGGAGTTAAAATCTTCCATACTCAACTGCTTAAAGAGCCGCTTAGACCTGCAACACACACACAAACATTATTATAATAATAAATAATAGCCAGTTAGCTGAGTTAGCCGCCGAGCTAGCCGCTGAGTTAGCCGCCGAGCTAGCAGCCGAGTTAGCCGCCAAGCTAGCAGCTGAGTTAGCAGCAGAAAGCTCTCAGACCTAGCGTCCATGTTTCTGGTAGAGGTGGTGACTTTGATTGACAGGTGACACTTGGTAGGGGGCGGGGCTTGAGCGGACTCCGAGGCCACGCCCACAGCGTTTGGGAGCAGAGAAAGAGGCTGATTTTTACACAACTTTGAAGCCTAATTTCATATATTTGGTGATCTTTTTTAATCATTCAAATTTGGCAGGGTGGTTAACAACACACTTTTCTGTGGTATGTCAAACTCAGAACACATATTTATTCTGACTTTACACAGAGTTTAAGCTTTTCTTTGTCTCAACATTTAATCGACTGTTCACCGTTTGATGATGCTCTCTGCGGTCCGTC